>JARJLU010013002.1:0-18177 GCA_030272975.1 Sparidentex hasta | reverse complement strand
TCACTGCACCACTTTTGACCAAAGACCTTGTCCAGGATGGGAACCCAGTCCTGAGAGACCGAGAGGACGGGGGGACGCTCCGGCTCTGAGGGGGGAGGAGGGGAGGAGGAAGGATGTAAGGAAGGAGGCGAGAGAAAGAAAGGAAGGAAGGAAGGAAAGATGTAAGGATGAGAGGTAGAGGAGGAGGAGAGGGGAGGGAGGAAAGTGAGGATACAAGGTAGGTAAAGAAGGAAAAAGGGGAAGGAAGTTAGGAAGGAGACAAGAAAGAAGGATGAGGAGAAGAAGAAGAGGAGGAGATTTAAGGAGGTGTAAGAAAGGAGAGAAGGGGAGGCAGAAAGCGAATGAAGGATGGACGGGAGGAGAATAAGATGAAAAGATGAAGAGATTCAGAAATAAAATCATTTTGGACATTAAACAAACAAACAAACGTCTCCTCTCGTCTCTCACCGTCTCTCTCCGTCGTCTCTTTGGACTTGGTGACCTCGGCTGGTTCCTCTCGGGCGTCCTCAGAGTCGCTGGGTGACACCGAGTCGTTCTCTGACCCTCTCCTCCTCCCCCCTGCTCCCCCTGCTCCTCCTGCTCCTGCTCTCCCCTTCTCTCCTCCTCCTCCTCCTCCCCCTCGGTCGGAGCTCTTCCCCAGCCTCTCCTCCAGCGTCTGCTGCTCTCGCTCCATCTTGGTGATCTCCAGCAGCAGGTCGTCAAACGACGCCTCCACGATCTTCGTCAGCTCGCGCACCGCGAAGTCCAGGACCTGCTCCATGACCGACTTCAGCTGGTCTGAGGAGAGACACCATCATCATCATCACTGTGAGAAAGTCCTACAGGTCCAGGCCCAACAGCACCGCCAACTGGTGCCGCCTAGGACAACCAGCAGTACACGAGTCAGGACAAGCCCAGAAACACAGAGGAGCAGCCGGCAGTCAGTGAGGAGACCAAGCTGCACCGACACTCTGTGTGTTTCCCTCATTATGTGTGTTGATGCCGTATGTAAGTAGTTTCTGACTGTAGTTATGGCTAATTTGTTCACTACTGCAGTTCATGTTATTTTACATGGAAATATGTTGTGTGTTTGAGCTCAGTAGCTTGTTTCTCTGCAGAACTTAGCTGCCCTTCACTAGCACTGCAGCCACAGCTGGACTGTGAATGAATGAATATTGTTAACTGAGTTTATTTCCTTTCTTTATTTTCAGACCACACACACACACAGACACACACACAGGCACACACACACACAGGCACACACACACACACACACACACACACACACACACACACACACACACACACACAGATGTGTGTTGTACAGTTGTGTAAAAGTCCAACCACCTCATTAAAGAAGTCAAATCTCTCTCCAAGTGCCTTGATTCTCTGACCGGAATCAGAGTCCATCATCTGCTGCCTCAACCACGAATCCTCATACAGAGGCTCGCCCACGAACAATCACCATCATCATCATCATCATCATCACAACCATCATCATCATCATCATCACAACCATCACCATCATCACCATCATCATCATCATCACCAGCCAAGTAAGTAAATCAACCAGTAATCCTCTCAACAGAAACATGTTTTCACCTCCTAGATAACGACAATAATTCAGCAGGTTTTTGATCAGTAACTCAGCCACATCACTGAGGCCCCGCCCCCAATAAATCATGTGACCTGCAGTCGCTCTGATGACCCACTTTCAGCTCAAAATAAATAAATAACCGTTAAAAACCGTTAATCTGATCTCATGAACAATCTGCTGCCTGTAACTGTTACACTAACTGTGTGACGTGTGTGTGTATGTGTGAGTGTGTGTGTATGTGTGAGTGTGTGTGTGTGTGTGTGTGCACTATGATGCAGGGACGTCCTGACAGATGTTAGAAAACACACCAACATGTCGTATCAGCAGGATTTTAAAAGTTTTATGTGTTGTGTGATGATTGAAACTAGATCATGAATCATATCAAGACTGTAAATCTGTCAAATGATCCCAATATGATTTTTATTATTAATAATAATAATAATAATAATAATAATAATAATAATACATTTAACCTATTTAACGCTTTTCAAGCCACTCCAAGATGCTTAAAACCGTTCTGAAACACACTGTGCAGCACTGTTTACATTTTAATAAACTAACTGTGATTCATTAACTCGTTTGCAGTGAAGAAGAGCTTCAGAGTCAGCTGACTGAGTGATGACATGCCTGTTGTCATGGTAACCCCAGGTCCCGGAGTCATGGAGGTAATTAGACACCTTCGGTTCACAGTGACGATTCTGAACATCTTCATCACAACACAACAAATCAAAGATGGCTGCAGTCAGACTGTAAGTGTTAATGTGTTTCAGTTTTCATAAGTAATGTTTTCATTCAGTAATTATTGTTTTTTAAATCTGAACAGCTGTTTCTAAGCTAATTAGCTTGCTAACGACACATAAGCCTGGAGATAACTGAACTGTAATTATCGTCACTACATGTTCAGACCTGATCAACAGAAATATCAACCGCAGGATTTTTACTGAGTTGTCTTAAATAAAACATAATTTCATGTAACATGTCATTTAACTTTTTATCTAATGTTTTTTTCTTTTAAAATAAAGTAAAACTGCATCATTTAAGTGGATACGTTGTGATTTATTTATGCACCTTTGAATTTAATTACCTTCCAAAATCTTTTTTTGCTGAAGTTTTTTATTTATCTATTCAACTATATTCAACTCTCTCTGTGTTAATGTTTTATATCTTATTTTATGTGATCAGAGGAGTCCTTGTCTTACAGTTTTCAAATCTGGATTTGAGAAAAAAAGTTGAATTTGCTGAATTGTTTATTCATCAATGAGATCTGGGATCGATTATCTTGGCTTTGTTCCATTCGGCTCCTTGGTTCTTCAAACACATACGTTTTTTATAACATAGAAATAAATATCTTCATGTTTAATGTTTGCCGAATGAACAAATAAGAAAAAAATTGTTAGGACTTAGTTGTAGAAAGCATTTCATAAAGTTTACAATGTGTACTAACGCAACAAGTCTCAAAATTGAGCATTTTTTAAAGGGAATCCGGCGACTTTCTCCAAAGTAACAGTGATGCCATGAATAAACTGACACTTCTGACAAGGAAAGAAACAACTTCATGTATTTTACTTAATGCCGAATTTACCATAAAGCACCAATGAATTAGAATTTTCCAGAGCCCTCACAGAAACTTCCTTAAGTTTCTCCTCATGATGCAACAACTCTTAAAATCACAGGACTTGTAAGGGAGTCTTTGTGATTCATTGTGCTGCCCTTTAACAGGTTTTATTCTGTTTTATTCATGTTTTCACGTGAACTGTGGAAAGTTTGTTGGCTGTTATTTTCAGTGTGGAGCTGATGTGTTGAATAACACTAATACAGGTTATTTCACTGTGAAGTGAGACTCATGTCATTTATTTCCTTTAATTAAACCCTGAGCGCTGTCAGCATTAAAGGGGCAGTGTGTGATTTTGAGTCAACTATTGAATATTGATTATATTTGTTGATTTGTTGAGAACAGCAGTTGAACACAGGTCCGGTTCTCCTGGTTTTGATCTCTGCCCCACCTGAACACGCAGGACAACAGAAATGAACAATCACGCCATTTTGTCGTCTCTCCATGATGCTAATCAACAGCCTGCATGTGTCAGCAGGATTCTGCCTTCAGCACCTTTAAATTCTGTCACATTCATTTATTGTTTTCCTTGTTTGTTGAAGTTTATCGTCTCACTAGCTAGCACTGCTAACACGAGCACTGCTAACACGAGCACTGCTAACACGAGCACTGCTAACACTAGCACTGCTAACACGAGCACTGCTAACACTAGCACTGCTAACACTAGCACTGCTAACACTAGCACTGCTAACACTAGCACTGCTAACACGAGCACTGCTAACACGAGCACTGCTAACACTAGCACTGCTAACACGAGCACTGCTAACACTAGCACTGCTAACACGAGCACTGCTAACACTAGCACTGCTAACACTAGCACTGCTAACACGAGCACTGCTAACACGAGCACTGCTAACACGAGCACTGCTAACAGGAGCTAGCTAACGTTAACGTCTCCGATGCTAATCACTGCAGTAAAGTGTTTGTTTCCGTGTGCAGCGTCATGCTGAACAAACCCCGACACTGCTGCTCAGTTACTCAGTGGAAAAGTTAAGAAATGTGTTTGTTGGTGTTACAGACACGCTGAGCAGTAAAACCACCTCGTGTGACTCGGTCCTGTCGGAGCTGATGACATCACTGATCCAGATGTTTCAGATGTTTCACACATCAGGATCAGATGTTGTGTTTTAATGATGTTCCTGTTATTTCGTCCACGGCCGGTTTATGATGATTTTAATTGAGCACTCGATAACAAAATGTACAGAGTGGATTCAGGAACACGTAGTAAAGACTATATATATCAGAGGACACTGACTCTGTGTTTCCCTCCTTAATGACCATTAAGTTCATAATGAGGCTTGTTAAAGGGGAACTCCAGCCTGTCGTCTGAGCTGCTCTCAGATCAGCTCTGCTGTGATTAATGGCCTCAGATCAGAGACGATAACAGAGGACATTTGTTCTGTTTCTGTACAGACGTGTGGCGTCTGTACGAGCCGTCAGCTGCTGACAGGCGACACCGAAGTCCTCTGAGAACAAGATGGAGTCGGTTCACTGAAGAAAAGGAAAAACACCTTCAGTTCTTCTCCTTCTTTTACTGACGACGCTCTCACTGTTAACTGACCGACTGCAGCTGGTTTGTAAAAGTCTTAATATAAAATATGCTCACGAATGAAAAAGTCATGAAACCATGAAGTCAAAATGTAATTCTGTAACTGAAAACATTTAGAGTTGAAGTGTTTGACAAACGAGGACCAAAGAAACAAACAGATGATTCATGATGGAGATTAACAGCTGCAGCTCCAGATGATAAACATGCTCTTCATCAGTCAGTCTGCAGATTATTACCTCAGTGTGTCCTGTTTAATTATCTGTGACATGTTTCTTCTGTCTTTATCTTGTTTTGTTCGACAGTCAGAAACTATTATAAAGTTTATCTTATTTATCTCATCTGATGAACAGAAAAATGACAAGTTTGATATTTTGTAAAGAAATTAATCAATTCACGATTCATCAACAGTTAAAATACTTAAACGTATGTTCTGTTGATGTCGCTGCTCGTTTCAGCAGATATGAAATCACAACACTTATTATTTCTCCAGTAAACATTAATGTTCAGACGACGGATGTAAACAAGATGGAGACGATTCAGATGATCAACAGATAAAATGCTGAACGTGAAGCTTTCCTGTTCTCACATGATTACATGTAATTAATTAAACTGTCTGAGTCTTAAAAAAGAAAAACAAGATGTTCAAAGACCTTGGACTCATAATTTGGCAGTTAACTGTGACAGCATCGTTTGAAATGATGAGTCATCAGCGGCTGCTCTCAGATCAGCTGTCAACTTTGATTTCACCACATTTTCTCTGGAGGTGTGTGTGCGCGTGTGCGTGCGTGTGTGTGTGCGTGTGCGTGTGAAGCTCTGGCTGTCGTTGGCAGCAATCAACTCAAAATAATTTCCCTGAGCAGTGAAATTAAGTAAAGTTGATCATTTAATTCAGAGAGTTTCTATCTTGTGGAGTCGATGTGGATAAATCAGATAAAGTATCACACATTAAGTGTTACATGCATCACATGTGGATCACTTCAACGTATAACAGCTGATAAACTGCATAAACTTGTTTTAAGCAAATTTAATTTATTACATTTATTCATGTCGACTCAATGTGACACTCCACTTGACCATATGTTCATATGTCCATGTGTTCATATGTCTATATGTTCATATGTTCATATGTCTATATGTTCATATGTTCATATGTCTATATGTTCATATGTTCATATGTCTATATGTTCATATGTTCATATGTCTATATGTTCATATGTTCATATGTCTATATGTTCATATGTTCATATGTTCATATGTTCATATGTCTATATGTTCATATGTCTATATGTTCATATGTCTATATGTTCATATGTTCATATGTTCATATGGACATATGGTCACATGGAGCGGGGGGTGGGGGGGGGGGGTCAGTTGGAGGAATGAGTCAGAACAACTCATGAAAAATGTATTAAATCTGGTGTTTTGTTATGAATTGTAATGCTGAAGTCAGTAATCGACGAGGTGACTGTCAGAGAAGTGATCTATAATCTATAGATCTATAAAGTGCTCCGCTACACTGACAGCATCAGGTACTTTACAGGGGAAGAAGACAACAGAGGGTGACGAGGCTGAAGCCTGAGCTGAGTTACTGTGTGCAGATCAGACACACTCACACTTCTTCTGTCTGAACACGGCATCACAATCTTTTGTTTTCAGAACCACAACTCTTTGTTGTGTCGTTTGACTTCAATCAATCGATCGATCGATATCTTATACTTCCTCTCCACTACATTCATTTGATTACTTTATTAACAAGTTACTCTGCAGATTCAGATTACTCAGGCTGGTAACTGTGAGGTCACGTAGTGACGCTGTGTGACAGGATGTGACATCATCAGTGGCACACGAACATGAATCTGGACCCTGATGATCGGTGGACTTCTGGTCAGAACTTAAGATGTTTCAGTGGTTCTAATCCTGAAATCTGCCTCAGGACACCAACAACAGGAGCAACGGTTCAGTTTATAATCGGCAGACAGTTGCAGTCTGATTACTGAGAGGACTTTCTGAATAAAAGCAGACTTTGAACGATGACGTAACGATGATGTAACAACACACTGAGATGCATCGAGATCCGTTCTGGTTTTGAGTTGCTGGCGGCTGAGTGGTGATGGAGTGACGACCTGGTGAGGATCCTGACACTGTACCAACATCGACACGTGATAATTACATTAGATTCTAGCTTTACTTTTGACTGGAAGTCGTTGGACTCCTGCAGGTTTCTGGGGGCGGGGGTCTCCCTCTGGTCTCAGATCTGTCTGGGGGTTCATTTAATAACTTAAACAAACAGAATCCACGTCAGCGCTCCGTGTCCTCGTCCTCCTGCTGCTCTCCATCCTTTGTTTCTGCACAGCCAGCAGACGTGGCAGTGAAAACGTAGCCTAGTTTCCTCTCTGCGAACACTCTCTCTCCACAAAGCAGGTGACCTCTGACCCGAGCACGTCGAGGCCGCGGCCTCATTATCTCGCTGTCTGTTGGTCCGGCTTTCTGCTTTCATTACACGCTTTGCTGCACGCTCTGTTTACAGCAGCAGCTCCTGGACTCTTCATCACTGGGTTATTACATGTCACTGCGTCAGTGTTTGAAATCAACTCCGGCCGTCAGAAGTGAGTGTGGAAGTAAACGGAGTGACTCAAAGCAGAATGCTAACTCACAGCTAGTTAGCTCCAACAAGTCTGCTCAGAAACTGGAGTTCTGCCTGTTGGGACATAAATCTGCAGGCAGTAGTCGCCTCTGGAGCTCTCACAGTGCAAAGATCAAGAATAAATCACCTCCCTGGGAAAGAAGGAGGACAAGTGACCGCCAGAGAACTGACTGTGGACAGCTGCTGGAGACAGAACGAGCAGCAAACCTCCCAACAGATTAAGAAAAGATTAACTTCTCTGCTGCAGGACGACGTCAGACGACCAGCGAGAGGCTGAAGAGAAAACTCAACTCTTCAAACTTTGACCTTTCTGGCCTTTAACGCTAGTCTGAATGTTTTCTAGTCAGAAGTCTTGAAGTCTTGACTTCCACTTGAACACAGTGAAGAAGCTTCAGTCTCAGTATGATCAGATGTCGGAGCGTCATTCATCTCAGACCACAACATCCAACTGGAACCAGGACGACCGGACCGGACCGGACCGGAATCTGACCGCTCAGCTGAACGACAGGAACTCCACGTTGACTTGTTTTCATGTCTGAGCCTAAAAGATGATGTGGAGCTCCACAGGGCTGCATTCTTGAACCTTTTCTGTTCAACATCAAACGATCAAAAGATCAAAAACTAATTTCATTGATATCTTTAATTGAGGTTCAAGAAGTTCAGTTTCTGTAATCTGTCCAGAGTGAACCCTCGTCATTAAAAGATCTCTGAAAAGGAAAATGAACCAACATGTCCGCCGACACACCGATGTATTAACGATCTCTGTGTGTGACTCTGCTCCCAAACACAAAACAAACAAATCAATCAGTTCACACAGTCGGAGTTCCTGCCCGGCCGGCCCGGTTCTCCCTTCTGACCCGGATGAGAGGTGAGCGTGTTGGACGATGCGCTGTGATTGATCGTCACAGCAAACACAATCATTTCCAATTAAAGTCAAACTCTTCAGCTCGTCAGTGGTTTGATTTTAAGTATCTAGTTCCTCCAGAGGCTGAGGAGAACTAATCTTTTCAACAATAACAATGAAAACACTGAATAATTGTTTTTGGAGCCAAAGATTGAAAGTCGGAGCTCAGCTACAGTCCAGAACCAGTCCAGAGTTCTTGATGCGGTCCCTGACTCGGACCTCCAGCATCTTCAGAATTAAAGGACTTCTATCTTCTTCTAACAGTTCTAACAAACTGGACGTGCAGCAGGTCTCAGGTCAGTCCTGAGGGGGACCAGGTGGGACCGGGTCTAAAATACAGCAGATGGTTTATGCAGCTGCATCATGAAGCGTCTCAGCTCGTCTGCTCGGCCCTCACTGGTTCACACAACCTGAAGTAAAGTAGCTCACACACTTCATTATGTTTCATTTCACTACAAAATTAGGAATAATTCTGCAGCTCAGTCCGACAGAATGTTCTGCTTCCTCTCGCTCGACTGCCACACAAAAAGAACAGCTCAGTTTTTACGCTCTGGATGTTTCAGACTTTGATCACATTAAATCTGTGACTGTTGCTTCACACGTCACTGGAACTCCTGAATTGTGTTACTTCAATATCGTTATTATTATCATTATTATCATTATTATCATCATCATCATCTGACTCTTGTGCCTCTTCTGTCGACTGTCTTATGTAAAGCTGTGAATCATGCTGTATAAATAAATTCGGCCGTCTGCTTGATTTCAGGTCACGTTCGGATATTTTGTGTTTATGTGTAGAATAAAATGCTGCTCAGGTCGGGACGTGATTGGCTGTCTCCGCTGTGATGTCACCATGTGTCCTGAGATCTTCCCTGATCATTGCGTGTCACGTATGTGGCCTGGATTTCCAGAGGGGGAGGATGGGCGAGGAAGATTTGCGTGTCAGATGTGTGTTTGCGTTCGAGTGCACAAATGTGTGCATGCATGCGAGAGAGTGCGGCGGCCTTGTTTCTCACGTGTCTCTGCATGTGTGTGTGTGTGTGTGTGTGTAAGCTGCAGAAGTGAAACACCCAAACAAACACACAGCGGTGTCTGACATCATCAGGCCTGCTCTCACGGATTAATGTCAGCGGATCAGCTTCTGTGTGTTGAACACAAAACCTCCACTTTCACATCACTGATTCTATCAGGCATCTGTAGACTTGATTAACCGACTCGTTGATCAGAAAGAAATAAAACATCTTCCTAATCAATGAATCACTGACAAGCAGCTAAATCTGAACCCCGGCTGTTTCCTGTTTGATATCACAGTCAGTGAGGTTGGTCGGTGATATTTAATTACCACTAAATTAACTGATTAACCAGTAATGTATTCATTATGCTGTGGATGATTTGTGTCCTGCTTTGTCGTCTAATCATATTGACATTTCTGAACTTGTAACTTTGTTGGTTTCCTCTGTGTTTACAGAAGACGTGACACAGTTGCACACCTGCACTGTAAACTACAGAAGCCTTCAGCGGTCACAGGAACATCTGACGTCCTCCGTTCACACAGACGACCAGTTTCATTCCATTTGTTTACTTGAGATCAGGTGTTTATTTATATCACACAGGGAAATTATCTTGTTATCTCAGGAAAACTGGGACAAAAATAATAAATCAAATTTAACAGAGGAAGTCATATGTTTGACCTTTGACTGTTTGGGGCTTCCATAGGAAACTCTGCCACAAAGCTACAGAGCTAATCACCACCAGTCCAGCGTGCTGATTGGTCGAGCCGGTGTCGTCAAACCCAGAAAATCATCAGATTAACCAGATATATAAAGACATCGATCAATAACTAAACTAATCGGTAGTCACAGCTGTTTAAGTGTACCTGCGCTGAGCGGTCGAGTCACGAGGCTTCACATCTACTAATCAATGAGAAATGACAGATTAATCAATAATGAGATCGATCACGAGCTGCTGCCCTTCTTACTTATATGTTGCAGACGATCGCGTGACAAAACCAGAGAGCCTCCGTTTGATTCGTGACGCGACACAAAGAAAGACGGCGTCCATCTTGTTTCTGTCTGTTTACAGCAGCTCGAATACGATCGGACCAAAACGCATCGACTCGATTAGTGACGATTAGTCGATCAGCAGAAACGTTTCAGTCATTCTCCAAGAGAAAACGTCAAACGTGGTCAAAGCTTCTTAAACGTGATGCGTTCGCTGACAGTAAGGAGTCGCTGCGTTCTGAGCAGGTGAAGACGTCACTCTGAGTATTTCTGACATGTATAGACCAAATGTTTCATCAATCAATAGTGAGAATGATCTGTAGTTGCAGCACCAGGACTGAACGTCCAGATCGTCGGCTGCATTTGATCGAGACAAACTTGTCGTTCGGCAGCTCGTGTTTCCGATCTGAGGCTGTGACATCACAGACGTGAGCCGCCACTCGTCTGAATCCTGCCGCTGACCTTTGTGTCCTGTCGTCTTCCTTCATTCAAACATCTAAACAAAATGGACTCCTGCAGACGGACGCCCAAAGCTTCACCTCGTGGATGAACAGTAAACGGACCTGGAGGCACTTTTCTGGTGTTTACCGGTTGAACCGCCAGCGCAAATCATCTGCTGACGATAAATCTGACTCGACAGCCGTAAAAACAGTGAAAGACTTCGTCTGAATGTGAGAAATCACCGCCCATGCTTCATCTTTGTCCTGCCTTCGCTTCGCGCCTCCACTCTTTTCTTCTCCTGTGAAACACTGATTATGGCTCTGCCACGATGTGGGTCTGCAATCCCGTCGTCTCCTACAGTCTGTTGCTTCTTTGTCCTGGTCCCCCCACCCACCACCACCACCTCCGCCCCCCCAGTCCTACAGAGAGGACATGTCACAGAAAGCTGTAAATCTGGTTTTATGATGCACCAGCTTCAGGATTCGAGGCGTCGTCTTTCTCTGTATTTTTACCTCCGCAGTGTGTTTGTGTTTGTGCCCGTGTTGCTCAACCAGCCACTTCTCATGAACCTGTTCTGTCAAAGTACACGCATGTGATCCGACATGACAGCCACATGTGGTATTTACGGACCAGGAGGCCTTGGCCATCCATTATAATCTCTAATATAGGTTTCACCTTCATTCTGGTCCAGTTCCAGTCGTCCGGACACATTGGAGGCTGCATGACGACAGACTGAAGCTTCTTTGTGCTGCTCAACATGTCAGCAGCTCGTGAATCTGCCTGTCTCACCTGCAGGCCTCACTTTCTCTCTCTGCAGCTCCGTTTACTCATAAACCCTGAAAACGGCCTGCAGAGTTACGCAATCAGCGTTAGCGTGCAGAGACGGAGGGAGGAGTGCCGTGTGTGTGTGTGTGTGTGTGTGTTGTATAACGGCTGCCTACCCACGACTCGTCCTCTCTGCTCCAGGCGGCGTGTGTCGGTGTGCAGCCCGAGCTCGGTGCCCTGCCCTCCGGGGGCGTGTAGCTGCTGCTGCCGCTGCTCGGGCTTTGTTCTGCCGCCGTCCGCCCGCTCGTCCCCCGCCGCCTTGCCAGCCTTGTTCTTACCAGACACCGGAGAGCCTCCGCCGTCCGCGGGGTTGGTGCTGGCTCGGCCCCGGTTCTCCCGCGCCTGCAGCTGGAGCCTAAGCCGGCGGTTTTCTTGCTCCTTCACGGCCGTCTCCAGCAGCAGCGTGTTCAGGCTGGAGCCCACCGTCTTGCTTATTTCCTGGACGGCGAGCTGAACGACTTGCTCCAGCACGGACTCCAGCTGGCCCTGGAAAAACGAAATGTACACGGCCCCGTTCATGTTTTCGCCCCCTCGTACGGGAGGGCTTTCTCATTCTTCTGTACCCGAGCCCCCAGCCCACCCCCCTGCCCTGTCTCCCCGGCGGAAAACTGGGTAAAAATCGGCCCGGGTCGCTCGGTCGCTCCGGCGGCTGCTTGACTCAGTTCCTGCGGCTGCTGCTGCTCTCCGCCTCGGCTCACCGCGCGTGTTCGGCCCCTCCGGAGGCTACCGGAGCGACCCGAGTAGAGGCGCAGCGACATTTTCCCGCCCACATGTCTTGGCCCGCGCGCTCCGTGCACGCTCGCGCTCCTGCAGTCAGACGCGCCATTTTGATTTTGAGAAAAACACACGAGTCCAGAGAGAGTCAGAACCGAGACCCCTGACCCGGACCCGGCCGAGCAGCGGGCCTCTGGTCACTACACTGGTACCGACCCACTGAGCCTCACACGGACTTCTGGACCGCACTGGACTGATATGTTGAGCTAACATGCTGCTAGCTTACTTTGTGCCTCTTTGTTCCCCTCAGCTGCATGTTCACATGTTCACAAACAGCCTCATTTCTGTGTTATTAGATTCTATCACTCATCTGAAATCACACGTCTGTTATCTTCACAGGCAGCAGTGTGCTGATGTTATCGATCAGTCGATTGATTGATTGATTGATGTTTACATCAGCCAACAAACTCTGTTATCTGAATCTGGTTCAGTTTGATGTACAATGACACAAAGGAAGTGGATAATTAAAGGAGCAGTCTGTAGTTTAGTAGAAGAATTCCAAAGGTAGAATATAAAAATGTACCATGTTAGGAGAACGTAACATAACCAGCAGTTCTCAGAAGTCCCACACCGCTGTGTGATGCAGGGAAGGTGGCAGGGTCCGCCACATATAAACAAAGTAAAACAGTATAAACTGTGTTTTTGTCCTTTAAGGTCAGTTTGTTTATTCAGCCGTGAAAACAAAGAGTTGGATTCTCTGTTACCTCGTGTTGTTGTTGTGCTGGAAAAATCCATATAAATGTGATTGATTTTCATTTTTAGGCCACTGAAGTTTCTGCAGATGAACCACTGGATCAATCAATAAGTCAGATGGCGTAACCAGCAGCTCTTTTTTAACAAGTCGCCCTTGGGAAGGTTGTAACGAGTGGATTTATTGATGAGTAATCATTTGCTGGCTGTACAGGTGAGGTGAGGCCGTAATAAGAATGATTTGGAGTTTTTTTTTATATATTTGTGAATCTTCAGTTCTGTCTTTTCCTTCCTCACAGATCATCATTGACCTTCTGGAGGAGAGCTGCATTCATGACTGCAGACCAGATGATCGCTGTAATAATCCTTTATTAATGACTTAGCATTAGCATTTATAGCTGCTGACTTGACATTTATTGTTAGAAACACAGTCGACAACATCTCAGCTATAAGAACACAGTCGATATAGACGAGGAACAGCAGAGCTTCTTCTCTTCATTTAGAGCTGAAAATCCTCCGCTGTGATTTGTTGTGACCTAAATAATTCAGATCTCTGTGCGTTGGTCCAGTTGTTTCCCTGCAGCTCCACGTACTGATGGATTTATTCCGGCGCTGAACTGTGTCAAATACATCTTTAAAATCCACATTTATTATCAGATAAACCATGATGTGTATCTGCAGGTTTTCTCTTCCAGCAGGAGCGTCAGCACCGTGTGACGGAGCAGACGGAGCTGCTCCACCATGTACGTGTCTCATTACAGTCTACTACACTGTAATCACACGCTGGAGGTAACCTGTGATTACAGACACCACCCGCCCACTTCCTGCTCAGCCTCTGTCCACTCACACTCAGTAGTTTGAACAAAGATAAAACTGGATCATTAAACTCAGATCAGACATGCGGCTGAACAACCACAAACACAAACAAACTTCTAACAAAATGGCTGCAAAGCCTCCGACACTGAACGTTCCATTTAAATTGAGAAGATGATTGAGAGAATGTGGATAAGAGAACATTCAGGTAAACATCATCAGCGTGTCTCATATCTCTGACATATGTTGTTTAGTCTTAGTCGTGTCGTCCAGTTTGTCCTGTGAACACTGAGTGTCTGAGCATCGGTCCGTCTTCACGTCTCTGTCCTGTTCTAACTGTGATGAGACTGTTTTCACTTCTGGTGTTGATCTCTTCACATCTCAGACCAACAACAACTCAAACTGCATGTTTAAACTCCCTGATTGTAGCTGGATCAGTTAGATTTCACCTCAGAGATCAGGGCAGTTACAGGAATCAGGTTTTAATAAATGAGAATTGTGTTAATTTAACCGGAGGGGAAACATTTCGGTGGTTTTAAAAATGGCTCAGCTTCTGAAGACAGGCAGCTGTCCAGTTTGTTGTGGTTGTGTTTACATGGTTCACATCATGCAGGAGTGGGTCCAGATGGTCCCTGCAGCTTCAGACCCGTCAGATCATCCGTATTAATGATGATGAAGGATTGTGTGTCCGAGCTGCAGTGAATGTGAACATGTCTCCTCTCTGACGGCTCCTACCTGCAGTGTTTGTGCTCATAAAATCCTGACTCATCGCCCTTTAATTGTGCATTACATCACTGACAACATCACAGCGTGTCAGCAGCGGACGGGAGGGGGAGCAGCTCCGCTTTGTGTCCGCAGAGGAAGCAGCTCTCCGCGGCTCTGATTGAACGCATGCTGCAGCAGAGGGACACTCCCCCTAAAAAATCCTGCGCCTTTACTCTGGGCAGTACGGTAACAGCACAGCGCCCAGGCGCTTCGTCAGAGGGGGCGGGGCCAGCGGAGGCGGAGTCAGTCCTTTTGTTTTGAGGCGCAGCAGTTGGACACGCCCCCTCCCCCCGCGGCCTCTGCTCCCCCTGTGGCCGGCCTTGTGAAGCCGAGAGGCGGCCTGCAGCTCGGCAGCGGCCCGCTGACTGGCTGGATGTCTGCTTGCTGCTGGTTTTTTTAAAGTTTCCGTTTGCATGCCTGGTGGTGTGAAGGCAACATGTGAATGTAAAGCTGTTATGTCACCAGAGTGTGTTTACAGTACACCATGACAGCAGAGGGGAAGTGGCTTTCATCATTTCCTCCTGATTTCTTTTAGTTGGCACGAATCACTGACTTCATCCTGCACGAAGAAACTGAAAAGTGCTGTAATCATCACTTTAACTGCACACACCCTTTAATATAAACCAGCACTGGCTTCATGTGCTGCCTTCACTTGATGTCCTGTAAACAGAACATCAGACTGTTTACATGATCTTTATTAATGCCAGTTATCAGACTGAGGCCTGGTGACAGTATTGATTCTGGGATTTTGAGCTGTCAGTGATCACAGTTAGGTTTTTCTTAACTTGAATAGAAACTTATTTGATAGAGATTCTGCTTGAAACTGAAAACTTTACAGAGGATTTAAGGATTGAAATGAAAGGTTGTATAAGCATGTGCATAATTATGTTTTTGGTGTGTTGTCATAATAAATCCATGTGTGCTGAAGCCCAATCTGCCAGAACAAGAACAAATAAAATGTGAAACAAATACTTTTGAATTAAAAGCAAAGTAAAAATTTTAAGGACAGGTGGGAGCTAAATAAAATACTCTTTCACCTACATTCAGGTGAAACAGAACAAAGTATTTCATGTTGAAACTGATACATTTTGTTTGAAGCCTAATAGTTCACTGTAGCTGCTGAGCTAGCACTGTTAGCGTCACTGTGTTGATGGTGGTCTGAGATCAGTTGTGATGTGTCTCTGCTGCAGACTGTGATCACAGCAGACGAGCTGATGGAAACATCTGATGTTTAAATCAAGTCTCAGCTGCTTCAGTTGTTCAGCAGAACACTGCAACTCTGTTTTACTGTGAAGCTCCAGAACTGTTCTGTGGACACTTCACCTGACTTTATCTGGAGGGAGGAGAGGATTACGTTTACGTCTGTGAAGTTTGAGTTTTGGGTGAACTGTTCCTTTAATAAAGCTGATTTCCTACTTGGTCCTTTTTGTCCTCAAACCTTCAGCTTCATTACAAACTCAGTCAGAATCTGAAGCTTTCATTCATCCACCGTCAGACTTCCCCTGCAGGCGTCATGTGTTTTTCCACTGGATCATTTCTGATCCACCCGACCTCTCAAAACAAGCGTTCCTAAGGAAGGGCTGGTATCCAAGGCAGAGACAATAAAATGTCTGTAGGAGCAGCCTATAGGATTAGCCGCAGCAGTGGGCTGTATATACAGGCCTATACGGGCACACACGCCTCATAAAACCACCCAGGGCCCCTCTGCTGCAGGAAGAAGGCCGGCTCGCTGCATCCACGTCAGCCAAAACCTCCAGTCTGGAACTGCAGCTCGAGGTCACGGCTCCCCTGTGCAGCTTTGTTTCTGCAGGATGAAACTTTAAGGACCCCTGAGGGGACGTGTGGAAGCAAAGACAACATGGCGGACGAACAAACAGCAGCAGCAGAGAAACCAGACTCAGCTTCAACAGTTTAAAGTTAAAAAGCTGTCAGCTTCATCAGGAGAGTTGCGGAAAATATGGAACCACTTCAGTGTCGGGAGGAGAGAACCGAACACTACAACACCAAAACACCTGAAACAGATGCGACAGTCAGCTGATCCGTGCTGACATTTAAAATGTACAAAGACGATTTAAGTTTCTGTAACGTGTTCCAGTGTCTTCAGCTTCATTCATCTCTCTAAATATCTGCTCGTTGAGACATCTCCGAGTTCATCCTCTAATGATCCGAGGGCTTATAAGTTCCTGTGGCATGATGGGAAACTGTCACGACCGTGATGGCACCACTAAAGGGACAGTTCACCCAAAACCTCACCTCCTCTCCTCCTCCTGATGATATAAAGTCCCCCTTAAGTTACTTTATTAATTAAAAAAATTTATCTTTTTATCATCAAGCAGAAGAGAAAATGAGACAGACACGTGCTGATGAACTTTATTTTAGTGAACCGTTTCAGTGAGACTCGTCTTCATGCTGACTGAACATTCACGTCCACGTGGCAGGAAGTCTTCCTATAGACTGTGTAGGTCGTGGACACGTGGCCGACGTGGACTTGTCGCTGCAGGCTGAGTCATGAAGAAGAAGAAGTGTGACAGTCTGCAGAGTTGAGTTGAACGCTGCACACCGTCTGCAGGCTGACGGCGTGTCTGGACCTGCTTCACCTGCAGCAGCATGAACACACATCAGGTTACACAACAGGTGAAACACATCTGTCACAGCTGGACTTCTCCGGAAACTCTTTATCATTCAGCAATAAAACAGAGGAAATGGTTCCCACAGGGCATTTATGAATTATTAATGAGCTGGTGAACACAAACAGCAGCTCAGACGTGTTTCTACCTCGTCAGCATTTAAACAATTTATTTTATTTCCTCTCTGCAGCAGTTTGGACTGAAGATCGATGAGTTCAGGACCAAAGATATCAGCATCTGTTCCCAGGTGAACATCTTCAAGTCCGTCTGCTCACAGCTGACATCAACTCAGGTCTGATGTGATGTCACTTCCTGCTCTGTATAAAACAAACCCGTCCATCACTGAGACAAACAGACTCCATGTTTCTACTCAAAGACAGAAAGAAGTTCATGTAGAACATTTTGCTGAATTAACAAGAAGGTCCAAATAATGCAGAATGAGTCAGAGACAGAGTTTCACAGAGTTTATAAAGTGTCTCCAACTCAACAACTCACTAAACTGACACATTTGTTAAGGGAGTCTGGTGCTGTTGTGTTACTGGTTCAGTGGTTGGATCAGTTGAAACAGACAGTGTAGAAGATGAGTCACAGCAGCAGGCAGAATGAACTGATCCACTACTGAACCAGTAACACACCAGCACCAGACTCCATTAACAAATGTGGTGATTTTAAGAGTTGTTGAGTTAAAACAAACTTTACAACGTAGTGAAACTGAGTCTCTGACAGATTCTGACTCATTGTGTCCTTGTTGTAAATTCAGCATTAAATGTTTCAGCTGAAGTTGTTTGTCTCCTTGTAAAAAGTGTCAGTTTGTGGCAGCATGTCTGTACCAGCCTGTCTGCTTCTGTGTCTAAAGTGCTAAAGTCTTACCTGCCAACATTGATCAGCTGTTTGAACACACTGTTTACACTGATTTCACCATTTACACTCCATTTATGAAAGAAGAAACATGTTATT
>JARJLU010013001.1:0-20570 GCA_030272975.1 Sparidentex hasta | reverse complement strand
CCAGTTTAATAATATGACCTATGTCTTCACGTAGCGATGTGAGCACCTCCCGCCTGAAGGCCTCGGTCGCTAGCACAGAGGTCATGTTGGCGGGGGTCGGGCTATCACTGCCCCTCTGGGATGAGCTCGGGGCACTGGGCCTCGGTGCAGATGAAGCGGTGTTGCGGTTCTTTTGCGCTTTACCAGCCATTTCCCATTCTCACATAAATGTTTTTAGAAATGTATAACTAGATGTAAATGAAATGAAAAAAAAAATGGTGCTATTTTAATGTTTTTAGAAAAAAGGTTCTGAGAGCTCCGACACACACGTCTACACCATGGCCTGCTCACTTGTGTCCCCAATGCATGACTTCCACTCCATTCAGCTGAATTGCTGTGTCGTGCTTTGGCATCCACCACAAATAGATGTCCTGCATATCTGTTCTGGAGGGCTTCGAACTGCCAGAGCTGGGACGGAGCAGATACGCAGCGCAGGGGACCTGGTAGAAGTTGACACACAAACTAGAGTGAAACCTATCAGCGCCACTGCCATGGCAGAGCCATAACACGGCAGACACGTATGGAATTAGATTTGTGCCAAAAGGAACAAACAAAACTTATTAAAATGTCAAAAAAATCCAGGAATTTGGGAGAACATAAAACTCATTTAAAAAATAAATCTTGGAACTTGCAATCAAAAAATGTGTCAAGTAGTGTAAAATATTGCTCTTTTACGCTTTTAATAATGCATCATTCTGTTTATGGTTCCCTCTGCTGGTCTATGTCCACTCAGACTTTTGCGCTGACTCTCAGCTTTGCAGTCTCTCTGCAGCTGTGTCTCGTTTGTAGTTTTGGCACAAACCACTCGGGTGGGTGGGCTGTTTCAGCAGAGCGTCTCCATTGGCTAATTAGTTTTTGACTGACACCACTCAGTACCCATGTGTAGATAGCTAGCACGCTCAATGACCCCAGCTTAAAAACGGAGAACATGTATCTGGTAGGATTGCCATTGTTTGCTGAAAGTGAAACTGTCTCCTTCTGCGCTCGGAACAACTTTAGGACCCTCCCCCTCCTCACATTAGGCACTTACTGTGCCATTCGCCATTCCCTGCTCCTCACACACACATTACCACCTGTAATTCCACATTGCAGATTCTTTGATTTGCCCCTTCCACATGAAAGTGTAAAAAAAAAAAAAAAAAAAAAAAATTCACTGGTCGCACATGCGCGACAATGTAATGTTTAGTCGCACTGTCTCAAATTTTGGTTATAAAATGCGACCATTTGGTCACAGTCTGGAGCCCTGAGTCGGCAATTAAAGTTGAGTTTCCAAAGTATATGACACGCTATATATGCCTGTATAAATCAGCACACATCATTTATGTCAATTAAAGTGTTTTGTTTAAGATAATTTTGTTCTTTTATGGCATAAATGAGAAACCCCATTATGTTCTCTAGCTAGCAGGTTTAATGCTTGTTATATAAAATCTTACAGAAATACTGTTGTACTGAACCAAACAGGATTTGAATTCCAGACACAGCCAGTGGCCAAGTTTTGGGGAGAAGTCTCAAGGTCTTACTATAACGCTACTGTAAAGATGCACTCTGCCGTGTACCAAAATTTAGTTTGAGGAGATTTTAAATTATTGTGATAAACAGTAATATTGTGTATCCTCCCACAGTCCAAAAACATACTGAGGTTAATTGGTTATTCTAAATTGTCCGTAGGTGTGAATGAGAGTGTGCCTGGTTGTTTGTCTCTGTGTAGCCCTGCGATAGACTGGCGACCTGTCCAGGGTGTCCCCTGCCTTCGCCCTAAGTCAACTGGGATAGGCTCCAGCCCCCCCGCGACCCTACAGAGGATTAAGCGGCGTACATATAATGTACAGATAATGGATGGATGGATGGATGATACATTCTAAAAATATCAAGATATGTTATGCCCGTATCATCCAGCTGTCCTCTAACATTCATTTGATCGTAATCAAATCACCCTCTCTCTCCTCGATCTCCTCTCCAGATGAGGCAACGCCTGCAGAGTCTTCCTCAGATCCCCAGAGTGCTCCACCTCCTTCAGACCGCCCCTCCTCTGCCTCTGATAAAGCAACCCCTCCCCCTGAGCCCCCCAGGGAGAGTAGCACTCCTAGCAGCAGTGCCCCCAGTGATGACAGCAGCAGCAGCAGCATGCCCCCTCCTTCCTCTGATGGCACTCCCGGTGCAGCAGCCCCTGACCTCCCAGCAGCCCCAGAAGCCAACTCCAGTGCAACTAATCCTGATGTGGCTGCAGCACCTCCGCCTCCCCCTGCCTCAGAAGATGCAGCCCCTCCTCCACCACCACCACCACCACCACTTCTATCCCCCAGCCAGAGCAGTCAACAGTATGATATGTAATAGTCAGTCAGATCTACAGTGGTAGCTGTACAGTCCTCTGTGTTCTTTAGCTCTCGTGAGTTGAGAGTAGGTGAAGAAGACATGGGACTGGTATGGTGACTATCATTACAGTTTATAAATGAGAAGCAGTGAATGGTTGAGGATCAGAGGTTCAATAATTAATATGTCTTTTTGATATAAGAGTGATGTAGGCTTTTCATCAGCCAGCCTCATGTAGCTGGACCAAACAACGATCAGGATTTCACTTAATGTTTCCTTTTTGAAGTCTACTAGGCATGCCTGGTTTGATGATGTGAGTGACTGGATTGATATATCGCCAAAGAGTACAATAGCCAACCTGATGCAGTTTGTGCTCCAGTCACTGCACAATCCTCTCATGTCACAGGGTGGACTTTTTAGAACAGGATGACCACATACATCCTTCAAACAGGATGCAGGTGTAGTGGGGTATAAGTATAAATAGTCAGCAGTGACCCATCTGGCTGCTTGGGTGTCTAACTCAACACTTTACATCACTAACTGCCGTCTGTTATCTTCCAAATCCATGTGCTTGCTTACATTTGCAGTCAGCCAGAACATTAACTTCATTGGCAGTAAAGTTGACCCTTGACCCAGGTTTTATTTCAGCTTAAAGTGAAACTCTCACCAAAAAGCAACCTAGGCTTTATTTGTAAATGTGTATGAGTCAAACCTCCGTGTAAAAGCATAATTACGACAAAATAGGCACTTTTAAGACTTACTGTAGTTTTCGTTTTCGGGCAAGCAAATTTTCAGTGGAGTGCTGGGGCACTCGTACACTTGTAGAGACCTTGGTGATAGGAGCAAGTTTGATGTTGTGTGGAGCGTTCTTGGTGTTTGAAAAATAGCGATTTTGATGCTAGTGTACAAGTGCCCCAGCACTCCAATGAAAATTAGCTTGCCCGAAACAAAACAATTGTAAATCTTAAAAGTACCTCTATTGTCATAATTACGCTTTTACATGAAGGTTTGACCCATTCATTTACAAATAAAGCCTAGGTTGCTTTTTGGCGAGAGTTTACCTTTTAGTTGGCCTGAGGTCAAAGGTCAAAAGTGATTCTACATCAGACCACAATTATCCTGTCAAAAAGACACACGGTGAAACCACAGTGACATGTCCACAGTCTTAAGTCCCAGATATTCAAATTACTAGTGCGTGACAGAGAAAAGCTGCCGATTCTCACATTAAACAGTCTGAACTGCTGTTTGGGGTTTTTCCATTGTTTTGGCTTTAAAAATGATCAAAAAATTTAATTGGACACCAAATTTTTTTTTTTTTTTCTGTCAACATATTTTAAAATTGGCTAATCATACAAGATAAAATTATTCCTCTGCGTGCTACTGTGCGAGTTGGCTCATGTTCCTGTTTGAAGCCGCAATTTACGCAGTACTCCATAACTGCTGCTGCTGATGACGGTTTGTCTTCTCCATACATCGTTCAAATGCAAACCTTAAATAACTCCCACTATTCAGACCTGTTCTGTTGGATGGATGGTTGGTTGGAAGGCTGAACTGGTTGAGTTACACATACTTAGATATTGCTCAGTCTTGATGTGTAAACCCCCCCAGTTTTAAACCTCAGAACTTTGTAGTTTCAGTTTGTGTGATTTGTTAAGCTACTGTTTGTTTTTCGAGATGTAGTGGAACCTTTTAGATAAATCTAATAATTACATTCAGCCTTCATATCAAACCTGTACTCTTGACTCAGACAACATTTCTAGCAGGTTTGTTTGGGCATGACACATCCCATTATTGTTTCCAGTTTTGAAGTTAATATGAATTTGTGCATCCACATTCTGCATGCTTATACTAAATACTAACCACAATCCTGCAAGCATTTGAACAATTTCTGAAGGCTTGTTCAAAGAGTTTAGGACGGGTGGTGTTTTCAAGTGTAAGAGAAAACGTGTGTTCGAGAAACGCAGGTAATGAAGTTGGTACGTCTTCAAGGTGCTTTGTGTAAAATCTGTGGATGAAAACATGACTTGATTTGTTCCCCTGTATTCATCACATTTATGTAGACAGAACTGACACCTACTCGGTCACCATTTAATCATTAAGAGCTTTTCTACATGTTGAGGCATTTTTTTTAGACTACATTCATCCTTTATTCATATTGAAACCACAAGCATTTAACTTGAGCAGAGAAATGCACACAATACCCTCATCCAGACCTGACCTCAGTCACTTGTGCTTTTAAAGGACTGTTTTCTTACTTGAATTGGACTGTTTTTAGTAATATGCCTCTGTTTTTTGCATCTTTTCTTTTTTACTGTCTCAACTTAATCTATCCAAATAAAGATGATTTCTCAGTCTTTCAACCTTTTTTCTGATGACATTTCTCTAAATTTGGCCATTGTTTCAGGTATCAGATATTGATGTTTGGATGGGTCTCATCACATACCGTATACATATACACGTAGACCAATTCCAAAAAAGGATTCATTAACAAACTATGGATGAAGACTAAAGGTATAGCATACATGTGCAAGGGGCTTAATGTATGGAGCAAAAGTGTTCATTACCAAATATAGTTACATACAATAGACATGTAGTCGTATTATAGAGAAATGAAAGGTCAAGCAGGGTTTGTGCGGGGCCTTAAAAAGTCTTAAACACCTCCATATTTTGCACATAGGTCTTAAATTACGTTTAGTTAGATCTTAAATATGTATGTTCATTTACCATGTCCGTCATTGCCAGTTTTTTGTTTTGGGGAAATGTGTTGGTGAGATTCACATTCAGCTATGTGCGTTGTTCTTACTGAAGTATCCAGGAAAGTAAGTGACATTTTGCCAAAAGCCCGGTCGGGATTTGATGGCATACACTTCTACCCTACTTTGACTGCAGAATTTGCCAGAGGACCCTCAAATTGGGCATGCTTATTGTGAAAGCGCTGGTGTCACACAATTGGGAAAACCCCAGTTGGCTTCTAAGAGTCTCCAGTGAATTCAAACTATGACACACTTCTGTACGCCTGTGTCACCAGTTTCCGGTCCAAATTCATCCAGTTCTGCTCAACTCGAACTCTGTACCGCCTCTGCTGGCTCGCAGTCAAGCGACATTGAGACCATCTTCAACTCAACTCCAAAGTTGAAAACTAAGGTGCTTTGGATTTTGAACACCATGTGTGTGCTTGTGTTTGTGTGTGGGTATTAGAGTTAACTAAATTAAATTCCTAGATAAAAACTAAATTAAAACACTCTTAACTCTAAACTGAAATTTAAAAAAACAAAGGGTACTAAATTATAATGAAATTGAAAAACTATAACATCCCTGACACACAATGGCAATACATTTGGTTATTTCTGAAAGGCAGCTTCACTGTTCACACATGGACCAAGAAATCAAAACTCCTGTGCTGGAATGATCTTACATGGGATTGTGTCTTTAGGCTCATGTTTTGTCCGTTCATGTCTATGACAGTCATAAAATTGTTTGTGCTTGAGGTAGAAGGCTACACA
This sequence comes from Sparidentex hasta, assembly GCA_030272975.1. Classification (NCBI taxonomy): domain Eukaryota; kingdom Metazoa; phylum Chordata; class Actinopteri; order Spariformes; family Sparidae; genus Sparidentex; species Sparidentex hasta. The sequence continues at coordinate 14,718 of JARJLU010013001.1, read as the reverse complement.
ACACATTTAAAACCAGAAGGGCACACAGTCCCCTTTAATTCTAAACACTTACCATAATGTAAGCTCACCCGATCATCCAATTGTGCTCAAATATTAATACTCAAAGTTTTTTTCATCAGAATCCTTGAATTACTAAATCAACTGAAATGTCAAAAAATGCTCTATCACAAAATTATAAAGAGAGCGACAAAGAAAACATTTGTGGACTCGCATGAGAAGTTAAAGGGTCAAGTTCTGGTCCGAAGCCCAACCTGCATTCAAGTTTCATGGACTGTGATCAGTACTTCCTGCAGACAAACTAAGCGACCGACGAGCAAGCAGACATTTGGTTTTACTTATTGAGTGTTTAAAAAATGGACAAGGTTTCCAATCTGAAGAGTGAATGCAGTAAATGCAGAAGTGCCTTAAACGTGTATTAATGAATGCACTGCCAGGATTTTTTTTTTCTGGTTGCGATGGAGCAACACCAGAAACAAATGTATCAAACAGGTCAGCCATCATGCTGCACCTGATACAGCTGCTAGGTGAATTAGAGAACTATCGTGACCCTTCTGGGATCTATGTTGCAACAAAGAAGCACCGTTGAGAGTAAATTAAAAACAGTGTTCCCCCATGTCTTTGTTTACTACCTGAACAAAAACATTAAAATTATATATATTGTTTTTTATTATATTGATTTTTTCCCAATGTTTAATCTTTTTGTCTTTTAACAAGTTTTATAATGTATATACGTGCAAAACACAACGGCAAATCAGAAAACACAGCACAGTAACCAAACCGGAAAAGGTAGGTACCCTCGGGCAACATTAATCTTCGCTGATTGGACTTGTCCGTCCCCTGAACCAGAACGATATGGCTTACATGTTTTCAGAACTTGAGCACCGCCAATACAATGTACGCGCTTTTATTTTTTTTTAGTATTTTTTTTGGCCTTTTCTGGCTTTATTGATAGTACAGCTTGAAGAGTATGACAGGAAACAGGGTAGGAGAGGCGGAGTGACACGCAGCAAGGGGACCCGGGCCAGGATTAGAACCCTGCTTCGTTGCAGAGCCTCGGCATATGGGTCGCACGCGCTACCAACCGAGCTAAGCGGTCATCCCCGTACATGCTGGTATTAAAAGAATGTTTTGATGCAGGACATGGATGTGATGTGATACTGGATATGCTGTCAGCAATTCACAACATAAACATGAGTCTGCGTACACTGAAGACACATGTAACGCCCGCCAATGTATTAATGTTCACAAATGTAATGAACCAAAAACGTAATAAAAATCTGCAGCATTTGATGTAATATACCCACAAGTTTGCAGGGATTTATTATGTTTGTGGGGATTATTTTACTTTTTACTTTATTGTAATAACTTCCCACAAATGTAATAATACACTTAATAATGGTCGTAGTTGTTTGTTTGTTTGCCTATATACCTACTAATACTACTGAGTGGGAGTGCAAAATCCAGCTGCTGAATCCCTGCTCTGTTGTTTTGCAAAATGCTTTTGTTAAGCAAAATGCTTCTTGTTAATGAGGATCATCTCTTGCTCTCTCTCACTGCTGTCCGCAGTGTTGAACCAAAGAAACCTTGACCCAGGATTTTAACAAGATAGGGGCCTACTTTAACTTTTTGTGTATGGAAAACTATATTATTATTATTATTAGTAGTAGTAGTATTATTAGTATTATTAGTATTATTAGTATTAGTATTATTAGTATTAGTATTAGTATTATTACATGCACACACAGTAAGTATAATGGTACTGTGGTAGCACTAGAAGGGCCAGAATTCCCAGACCACTAGAACGGCCATTAGCGGTCATTTTGATCTCTCATGTAAATACCCAGTTGAGTGATGAATGCATTCATGGTGTCATGATATTTTAAAAAAAAAAAATTATACCAAAATTTACAATTTAACAAGTTTAATTATACGCTTATCAATATTCATATCATTGCACATTTGCATGTATTCATACAAGATTTTAGTACAGAAAACTCTTAAAATTAATTAATTAATTTGATTATGAAACAATTTTAACACTTAAGCAATGTAAAAAAATAATCAACAATACTGGAAATGAGCTGAAACAAAAACAAAAAAAGAGCTGTTGCGATCAATGGTCACAGTCTCCGCAGATTTCCTCATGTCTCCTTGTGCAATTACAACAAACAGGCTTGTGGCATTTCAAGTGTGCCAACCAGGCGATAGGATACAACTATATAATAATTATCTTAAGTAAATTCACAAAAAAGCACAACTGTAGACTGCTAACAAAGACTATGTCCTTCCGGTTCAAAGGACAGACCAGTCCAATCAGCGACGATTCATGTCGCCCGAGGGCACCTACCAGTGCTGTACCGAGACCTTTGGAGGGGCAGGTGCTCGAAGTTAAAGGGGGACATGAAGCACAAATTTGAAACACCATACAGAAACATGTCTTGCAATTTAACCAGTTGAATGGTAGCAAACCATATTCATAAAGAATGTAGAATGGAATCACAACCTACCATATAATTGTCCACACCTCATTTATTTGTTAGAGGCCAGTGCCTGATGGGGTACATTGAACAGCTTCTGGAGGGGTGAAGATACAGCCTATATCCGCAAAGCCATAATTCAAGCTGCGCAGTCATTTAGGGCATATGAAGTAGATAATGTATTAAGTTGAATTTAGATGACCATTAGACAATGGACTGTTTAACTGTGGCTACTCTTCCTGGAGTCCTTGCTTTTCAGTTTTAATCAAATAGGAGGAAAAAAAATTAATAAATTCTGACACCTCAATATTTTAATTTCACAGCTTTATTTTTGTTTTCTAACCTCAGTAAAACAAAAGGCAACCAATTGTTTTGACACAAACATGACTTCATCCTGAAATGGTTCATCCTGTATTTATTAACAGACATGTATTCAAATTGTATAACTAACTGTAACTGAAAGTGGAACATTAATAATGGGAGAAAGAAAATAGAGGAGGGGTGCTTGTATCTGTATCTCTCTGTGTTTGTGTCTCTGTTTGTCACAACAACATGTAGGTAGGTCGGTAGGTAGGTAGGTAGGTAGGTAGGTATTTTCTCTAACTAAATACCTTTGCAATGTGCATGGCTGGTACATGTGTCATTCTTACCTTTTGTGCTCTCTGTCATCCAGCTGGCAAGGGATCTACAGCCTTTAGCAGCCTCCCGCCGCTCCTTTTGTTTTTACTTTAACCTCCTCTCTTTCCGAGGCATCTCTGCAGAATGAAATATGATCGTAAAACTACAATCTGATGCACATAAAACACAGTGACATTTCATACCTTTTCAAAAATTGTAATGTATAGCCATGAATTAAATCCACTCATAATCTGCCCTTTATTATTCCTAGTGCTAAATTAAAGTTAAAATAATAATAATTAAATGATATAGAAATCATGTATTTAAATATTTGTGTGCTTTTATTCAGTTTGACTACCAACTTCGCACAAGACAGCAAAGTTCTAAAAGTTATATAATTTTTATACATATAATTTGTTATAACAAGTATGTTTAAATGAGAGGTTGAGAAAATCAAAATTCAAATTGTTCTATTATTGTTGTATTTATACTGTAATAGTCTAAAATTATGTGAATATGCATATTGCATAGTTTTGGTGAAATAACAGTCAATGCCTCATTACCTCTACATAGAAACATAGGAAAAAACAGCTCAACAGTAAAATAACACGATATCTCTCTAATGCACTTTGCCCATGACAAGAGCAAAATACAGCACACTGTGTGCTTAACTAGCAGCTAAAACTTGTGAGAGGTGTGTGTGCGCAGAGTTGGATGACACAGAGGATGCTCATTGCTCACTTCACTTCGTCAGTCGTCTTGCAAGAATACACTGTGCACAAACGAATACTGCTGCAAAACCTACTCTCCAGACCGGGTCTTTTGCGAGACTAGCAGTGGCTGTCTCCAGCAGCTTAGCGATTAGCAGCAGGGCATGTCTGGGTACGTCAGGGCAGTGATGGCAGAGTGAGGGCACATTGTGGATCATGTTACTGACCAAGGTAGATCTAAATTATTTTGCTTTATTTATTATTTTGGGCCACACAGACAGACTTTCCCCTTTGCTCCATCAAGGGGTAAAGGGGCAGGTGCTCCAGCACCCTCCCTCCACTACTAGTAGCTCTATTCCTGCAAATCAGAATTCCTATTTGTCCTGCAAACAGGGATATTCCTGTGTCACATCACAATTTAACAAAAAATAAATAAAGTAAAAAAGCAATTTAATAAAGTTAAGAAGTAACTTGTAGACACATTATTTCATTTTTCATTTCGTTTTGTTTTCTTTCCGCTTATCCGTGAGGGTCGCGGGATGTTGCCGTTTCCCCCTGAGGGGCTGCGGGGCTTACTGGGGCCAAATCCAGTTCACACAATGGGCATAGGCCAGGGTTCACCCCTGGATGAGTTGCCAGCTCATCGCAGGACCCTTACTGATGGCATCTGCACATCAGGAGCAACTTTGGGGTTCAGTATCTTGCTCAAGCATACTTCAACATGTAGCCCAGTTCCGCCCAGGGGAGCCGGGATTCGAACTGGTGACCTTCTGATCACCAGTCCACCACAGTTGCCCTAACAATCCAGATACAACAGATCAAACATGCATACCCAAAAACATGCACATCGAGCTCATGCATTCAAATGCCGACACTTGCACTCAGAAAAAACAAAAACAAAAAAGACATGAAATACGGATAGTTTAACCATAGAAATGAAAACAGGGACTAAGGTATCTTCGAAAGAGCATCTGCTGTGACGTAGTCAGTAATGCACACATGCTTGATCTCAATATTAAAGAGCTGAAAGATCAATCTCCACCGCATCAGACGAGTTTGTCATGCAGCACAGAAATTTCAGAGGGTTGTGATCACTGTACACAATGATTTTATCTAAAGCCTCTAGATAAACCACGAAATGTTGGACTGAAAGAACAAGGGCAAGCATCCCTTTTTCAGTGTTGGAATACGGCCGGTGGTGGTGGTTAAACTTCTTAGAAAAGTAGCAGATAGAGTGATTGACATTTTCAGCACCATGGATTGTGTCGCAGATCTCCCTTGACAGCTACTGCTTCTCTTCTCCCAAGGTCTTATGGTTCCTGTCTCTACTTCCAGCTGCTGATAGCAAGCAGACCAACATGAAACATGTAGTACATGTACATGTACATGTAGTACATGAAAATATAAGTGCCTGGTAGCATTTAGAAATGTGAAGAAATTGCTAATTTCAAAACACTAATATGCATCGAGATATTAATAATAGTATCTAGCTTTAGTTTATGCATATACAGTCAACAGCCACTTAAATACGACTGTGCAGTCAAATTCAATTCAATACAGTCACGCTGGGGTTTAAAGTAGAAAGCTAAGGAAATTGGAGGTGGACCCAAATGCAGTTAATCATAAGAAAAGAGACAGGAGTGAGGGAGAACAAAGGGCGAGCTTTTAGTGAAAAAAAAAGCTGATGGCAACAAAAACCCCAAGGAGCATGAAACGAAAATGAATCCAGGACCGAAAAGCAAAGTAGCAACACAACAGCAAGAGAAAGTAGCAAAATAAAACAGTTCAATGAAGTGCAAGGAAAAGGCAAAGAAGAAATCAAACATGGGAAAACCAGAACTCACAATCCAAAAAACACATACCACTGGGGAACTAGAGACAGAACGAACTCTGGGAGGATGTCACGACGACAGCGGCAGGCAGTGACAGAAGCAAGAACAGAGGCAACTAGACAAATTGCATTTCCTGCGAAAATACAGTGTGAATGCTGAAGGCCGAAGGGAAATCTGCTGCATGTACTGCCAAAAAGCTGAAAAAGCTGTAAAGCTAATGGCAGAAAGAGCATAAATAGCTGAACACGCTGATAGCTGAACAGTTTCTGTAGTTGAACATGAAGCTGAATGTATAAAGAAGCTCAAAAGGCAGAGAGATGGATATTTTCAAAAGATGGAAAGACAGAAAAGCTGAAGAGGGCTGAAAGAGTTTAAAAAGTTGAACATTTTCAACGCTGAACATGAAGCGGAATGTTTAAAGGAGTTGAAAAGGCAGAAAGATGAACATCTGAAAAGGCTAAAAAGGTGTAGAGCAAGAGGGCCGAAAGAGCTTGAAAAGGAGAAAAAAGACAGAAGAGGCCGAAAAGTTGTAGAATAAGAGGGCAGACAGAGCTTAAAAAGGTGAAAAAAGACTGAAAAAGTGGAAAGTTAAAGGCAAAAAGAGCTTTAAAAGTTGAACATATTGATAGTCGAACAGTTTCTGTAGCGGAACATGAAGCAAAATGTATAAAAAAGCAGCAAAGGTACAAAGATGAATATTTTTAAAAGATGAAAAGGCAGATAAGCTGAGGAGGGCTGAAAGAGTTTAAAAAGTTGAACATTTTCATATCTTAACATGAAGCAGAATGTTTGAAGGAGTTGAAAAGGCAGAAAGATGAATATCTGAAAAGGCTAAAAAGGTCTAGAGCAAGAGGGCAGAAAGAGGTTAAAAATGTGAAAAAAGACTGGAACGGTGGACAGTTAAAAGAAGAAAGAACTTAAAAAGGTGAAAAAACACTGAATCGGTTGAAAGTTAAAGGCAGAAAGAGCTTTAAATGGCTGCATCATCTATGTAAAGTAAAAGATGTTGGATTCAAATCCAGCTGAAGAGAATTCTTTCTCCAGTGTTCCAGCTGCTCTCCAATCAAGTGATTGTGTCACTCACTCTAGCTGACGCAATACACACGCATTCTACAGATACACACTTTGGAGAAGTACCAGACAGAGATGAAAATGTCCCCATAAGAATGAATGGGAAAATGCCTCACAAACCCCTGCAATTTTAGAAAAAAACGTTAATAGTTAGGGTCAAAACATCTATATGGTGAGTGAGAGGAGATATTGTTGATCTCGGTCATCTGGTTTTTATTTCTGGAAAGTGAGAAATGAGGGCACAAACGCGAGAGACAAATCAGGTACTGTCTGCTGTACTCTAGAACTTTAGGCTCAAAATTAACATTGGGGCTTATGGGGCAGCTGCTTCACTTCTTGTCACTCCAGGGCTTCCACATCCAAAATTGTAACTCGTACATCTAAAATGAGACCATCAGCTGAAAGCCAACAAGTTTTCCTACATTTCTATGTATACATTGTCTATGTTGAGTAAAAGGTTTGGGATCTAAATCAAGCTGAAGAGAATTTTTTTTCTCACTTTTGGAGCTGCTCTACACTCTGGGGTGCAGCAGTTGATGATGTCACGCACTCTACACACCCATTATAAAGTCAGAAGACAGGCTAAAAGTTCTTCAAACTAAAACTGTGATTACAATGTCTTTAAAAAATACAAGCCCAGTAGTTCAAGGTTTTGTGACTCTTTTAAAGTTGGAATGGTGTCTCTAGCTCAAAGGATGAGGGAGAAAAAGAGGTGGAAAGTCGAGGATTTTTGAAGAAGATTTGAAGCTTTTCCCATATGCAGCAATGTTACATTTTTTTCATAAAAAGCTGAATTTATGAAAAAGTTGAAAAGCTGAAAAGCAGAAGACTGAAAGAGCTTAAAAAGCTGAACGTATGCTGAAGTTATAGCTGAATGAAATTTGAAAAAATCCCCATAAGGATGAATAGGCCAAATTTGGCATAAAAAGCTTAATATTTCAAAAAGTATAAAAGATAGGAAAAAGAAAATACAAGCAGTAATGTCCTTAAAAAGCTGCACATTTGGATACTTGAATGGTTTCTGTAGCACAAAAACTGTAGGAGAAGAAGCATGTCAAAAAACGCACAGAATCATGAAACACTTTAATAAATTCCAGAAGAACAATAGTGTGAATGCTGAGTCAGCATTCACACTAATGACCAGACAAAGACAAGAAGGAAAGCAGAGACTTAAAACACAGACACTAGTGATGGGATGAGGAACAGGTGAGGAGAGAGAGGAGGGAGGGGGCCAGGTGCGGCAACAAGGGGGGGAAGCACAGAGGAGAAAAAGCTGACAGACAGAGGGAGACAAACTGCAACAAGGGGAATACACAGGAGAACTTGAAGGACACAAGAGGGCATGAAAAATCAAAACATTAAACACAAGACATAACACAAAGACATGGAATCTAGAGCCATGACAAATACAACAGCTGCTATAACTTTTGCTTTTACACAGCTTGTACATTTTCGGCTTTGACATTGTCAGAAAAGTGATAAGTCTACTTTATCTTTATTACTCGTGTTGCAGTGGGTGGTGGTGGTGTACAGAATTCCATTTTCTTGAAAAATGTTTCTAAGATTTTGTATGGTAATGGAGTGGACAAAATATTAGGAACACCAGTCAATATAATGCACTCTAATACTCCACAATCATCCACTACGACCTCAGTAATAAACAAAGTATAATTATCACCTTATTGACATCAACAAAAACTGAAAATGTATAAATTACATTAATGTAGATTTTATAGCAGCGCTGTTGTTTTGGATTGTATTAAGTTACGCGTGCGTGTATGTATGTGTATGTGTACACATGTACCTAATAAAGTGGCCAGTGAGTGTATTTCTTTATGACAAGGTTCAGTATTGACAAGGATTGAACTTATGTCTAACCTGATTGCCTGCACACTGCTTGTGAAGCTCTGGAGGGAACGATTGATGAAGACTGCATCAGTGTCCTTCTTCTGCAGCTGCTGGTACATGTCAACGTGAGGCATGATCTGATGAAACAGCTGCAGAAAAAACTGGAAGTCCTCATCCTGCAGCATCCTCAGGAGGCCAGATGCCTCCCTCACTGTGGTGCTGTCAAATGAACTAGATGTCCCGATGGATTCCAAACACTGCATGGGGTCATCAAGGTTCTTGTGCAAAGTGTTGATGATCCTGCTGTTGAAGTTCCATCTTGTCGATGAAGCCCTTGGCAGCCTTCTCTCAACAATCTAGTGAAGTATGCTGGCGCGTTTTGGTGTTGGTAAAAAAAAAAAGTGGCAATACCCCACAGGTCCGAAAAGAAAACTCTTACTGCTGGGATATGAGAAGTGGCCTGGTGCATGATCAGATTCAGCTGGTGTGCATAGCAATGCACATAATAGGCATTTTTAAAATGCACACACACCATCTGCTGCACACCAGCCTACTCTCCCCTCATCACATTGGCTCCATCATATGCTTGCGCAATGGGTTTCTCTCTCTTCTCTCTGACTCAGATGTTGTATCCATAACAGGCAGAAACTCAAAAAAACTTGACACAGTTGATGAGGCGGGCTAGGATGTTATCATTCTAGCCCGATCATTATGATGACGAACCGCTAGACGTAGCTCTCGTCCAGCTGTGATGTTCACCCGCCCAAACAGAGAAAACTTCAGACATCTGTCCATGTGGGTCTTAGAGGACTCATGTTTCTTCACCTATTAAGAAAGATGATGCATGTCGGTGATTCCTGTATTTTTCCATTCGGTGGTGTCTGCTCTGCAACAGGTGTTTCAGGTGTTGCAGAATAGCGCGTTAGCTGATTCACAGCCAGCTAGCCAGGTTTTGTGCTCATACCACCGCATATCACCGCAGTCTAATCTGTGCTTGGAGAAGATGTCAGAATATTTCAGAACAAGCTTGCACATCTCTTTTTTACAGCCATCTGACACCTCACAGGAATCAAGATCCAAGTCACTCAAAGCCGCATTGTGTTAGGGCTTCAGCCATGTCAGACAAATCTGATGTCTGTTCAGCTGTAACATGTAAACTCTTAGACTTCAGATATGAACCATCTTGATCATTGAACTGGAGTTCCTCAGCAGCCAGGCATGGATACACATCAGCCAACTCTGCATTTCTCTTGATTGTGATTGATTTATCTGTGGGGTTTATGACTTTCATAGGGACCCATCCATCACCCCACAGGGGAGTTACCACTCTACCAGCAAGAATATTTCTTGGGATAGAACGAGACTGTGTTGGCTCAACAACCACAGTGCAGCCTGGGGCCCCACGTGACTTCTTCAGGAGCTTCCCCCACACCAGGTGTTCATGTCCAGGCAAGAGTGTTACAGCACTGGTGAGTTTGACTGTGCCCACGATGTCAGGCTCATCTTCACCTTTCCACAGATGAACACCGGCAAGGAAGTCATTGTGCCCTCCAGTGTTAGGACCAGTCTTTTCAGAAATAATTTCCCAGTATTTATCTGACTCCTTGAGGCTACGTGTCAGTTACTTGATTACATTTGTCCCTATGATGAGCTCATCCACTTGACCAGGAACAACTAATGTGGGCACAGACACTGTACATCCATATACTTCAAGCTGCAGATCACACCTCTCTTTGGACCGACTCTCTGTCCTCCACATCCAATTAGAACAATATCTAAACCCTGCTCAACGTCACTGCTCAAAGTACCTGCAGCAATGAGTTTTTCTTCCACCGCCTCACTCACAGAACATGCCATAGAACCTGTATCTAACATAGCTTTCACTGTTACACATCCACTAACAACTACAGGTGTGTAAAACAAACTGTCACTGCCATTTAAACGCTGAGTGCTCTGGAAGATGACAGTCTGTGAGAGTCTTCCCAGCCATAAGACAGACTCACTCACTGACTGTAAATCATCACTGAGGGAATTCTCACTAAGGTCCCTCTCAAAATGTGGCCTGTCTAGTTTTCCTGATGGGAGGGAGAGGCAGGGGTAGACTGGGCTACAGAAGATGACATGTTAGGGAACTGAAGTTTCATGCAGCCAGGCTGGTGACACAGGAAACACAAGCGATGTAACTGACAGTGGGCGATAGTAGAGTGAGAATTGTCGCTGCAGATACGGCAGCCTCTAGGCCCTGAAACCCTCCTTCTCTGGAATGAGTGACTGTGGCCTCAGGAGATAGCGGGCCTTGGAGAAGCACACAGACTACTCAATACAGCACCAAGCCATCGGCCATCTTATCCATACTGTTCTGTATTGCAGTCAATTCCACACTTTGCTGAGGCTGGCTCACATTCTGCTCGTGTGAATGCCACATAACTTCAGGCTCAGTTCTCCCTACCTCCTGTGTGCTCACTACTGCAACAGCTTGTCTGGAGTGGCGTTCTGCTGCAGGTTTACTATGTCTGGATTTCATCTCTCTGTGATATTCATCAATCCTTTCTTGAACCTCTTTAGCTGTCTAGCTGTTGGCTAGTTTGCTTTTGAATACAACAGACAGTGAGGGTTCGTTGAAGTGTCTCACAAACATCATAGCGACCTCTTTGTTGATGTTCCCCATGCTCTTTCTTTGACGCTGGAGACACTCCTCAGCTGTGTCAGCAGCTTTATTCAGATGGACCCAGTAATCAATGGGACTCTCATGAGCTCTGGGAAGTGTACTGTAAAAGTGGGCGAGAGGTCAAAAATGTTGTTTAAGGATGGTATAGATTGCATCAGGTTGCTGTTCAGCACTCAGGGTTAGGGTTAGATGTAGATGTTTAAGGAGTCTGGGCATCCTGGCCAACCAACAAACTAGCCCCACACTCACGATTGTTAACAGGAATCCCCCCTGCCATAACCTGGAGAACCCATATAACTTAGCAAAGGTGGTGATCTAGTGGATAGCATTGTTCCTCTGCCAAAACTCACTCTAGGATGTGTGTCCATGTTCAGTAGTTCTGTGTTATCAAGTTGTATATCAGTCTCCTCTGCCATGTCTACTCAAATATGTCACAAATCAAATTTGTGGAGAAAAAAATAAGTTTTTTTTTTCTTTAACCAAAGATTTACCAAAATGCACCGAACAATGTGCTATATCAAGATAAAACAATTATTTTCTATTTGTTAATCACAATAGTTGATGTGATGTGTGACACAGACAACTCAGATAATCACCAACAAATTTTAACAGTACAATGCTGGGATAGCTGTGTTAAGTCTTTGGTTCACAAATCACTGCGTTACCGGTGAAACCTGAATGTCCATATGGAGTCTGACTGTAACCCATGTCAGATTAGCGATAGGCTGATCTTCTGCAGTCACGAAATCACGGCAGCAGATGTAACCCTATTCCCTCTTCGGGTCAGTAGAGACAACACACAGGCAGTCAGGCTCACGGAATTTATTCTGACAACAGAAAAACAGCTGATGGTTACTGACGGAGACACCAAGCACAGCTCCTGCCCCACACACAGCGGACAAACATAGAAGGGGACAAGCTGACGCTTTACCGAAGCACAATAACTTGCTGACTAAACTAAACAAAAAAAGATTTAAAGAATAAATCAAAGACAAATGAAAGTGCACGCACTCAGAGCCCATACCTGCTCACAGATCAAGGTACCTGCTCAGATTCAAGGTTGACCTGTCAAAACTCTGCTCTCGCATTCAAATTTGCTCTGCTTGTGCTCAAACAGTGTGCTTGCACTCGGATAGCTGCTTGTGCGGCTCTTCCTCTTGTGCTAAGGAAAGTTCTGCTCTCGGATCTCTGCTCTGCTCGCGGATTTTTTCGTGTGTATCACACTGTTGACCAATCAGATTATGCCTGCTTCTTTGCGGGTTCATACGCTATACTTCAAGGAGCATCGCATATGGGCGGGCACTCTTTCTACCGGGTTTATCTAGGCTCCAGGCTCCAGGCTGTTAAATGTGGTGGTTCCCGTTATTTTTTGACAACTTTTTAAATAAAATATCAGTTAATCAATACACGAGTACCCGTGCTTTTCATTACAATAGCTACATAAACATAAAGTAGAACAATAGCTGTTCTTGGCTGGCACCAATAGGGAGACAGCTAGAGCTTAGCCAATCAAGTGACGGATGCCACCTTGGTTTTCTTTTTGAGCGCTCTGTAGGGGCGGGTAGTCGATGTGGTCTGTTTGTGGTCTGTTTGTAAAACTGCTTCTCTCAAAAGACACCAATTTGCCACATTAGCCAGCTATTTGAAGCACCACCTATTTAAGACGCCATCATATTTATGTATAATTAATTTTATAAGTAATCCTAAAAAGAGTTATCGTAGACTAGATGCTTTTTTTATCCACTATTAGCAGGATATACCTTATGTAGTATAAATACTAGACTGTAGGCGTCATTGTGATGATAGCACAGCGGTTAAGAACCTCACTTCATGTTGTTTCTTACATCATGGGACACTGGTTCGCATCCCAGCTCGGCCGGCAACCTGGTATTATGATTTGCAATCACTGTTACAGTAGTAGACTCTGTGTACCCAGCGGATTCTCTCATTGAAATGCTTAACAAGAGATGATGGGTAAACATACATGATTAAAAAGGTGTAATGAAAAATGATGGGTTAGGGTTAGGGCTATGATGATAATGATAATGTAACAGGCCCCAAGTGCCAGTGTGCAGATTATAATGTTGTCTGTAAAGAACAGAGAAAGGATGAGACAGACAACAGGTGATGTGTTTTCTTCTCTCACTTCTGTCATACTTAAATTTTTAACAAATATGCACTTTACACATAGTCTCCTTTTTCACACACTTTGCATAAACCTAATACCAGGTCACAACTCACCCTAACAAACTCTCTTTCTGCAATAAACACATTTCTTTAAGTCCATGTTACTCTTACTTTTCATATAATGAAATTAAACACATAGTTCTTCCAAATATCTTTTGGTTTAAGGCTTTTAGCTCCAAAAATTTTATTCACATACATATGTAAATGTCCAGTCAGACTGACTGGCAGCTTGTTTACATTTAGTATCCTGCTAACAAAATATAATGGCAAATACCATGAAGAAGTGACAGAGCCAGGAAATGGTTTTCACATCAACTTATCAGGCTACAGAAACATGAAATAAACACATGAAATGTTCCTTTAGAAAACGGTTAGCATAGTATAGCATTTTTAATGTACAGGAAGCCTAACCACATGCAGCTACCAGCCTTAAAATGAGACCTGATAACATTTAGTCCCACAACCGCAGAATTTATAGCATTTAAGCTACCTCTGTTTACCGCTACTTTTACTGCGCTCAGAGTAACAAAACCAAAATGTCCTGGCAAACAAAACACACAGTAACGCAAGCATTAATCATCTAAATAAACATTTTAGCGGTCATAAGTGTCTTTTGGCAAGTTACTGACCTGTAAAGGACAGAGAAAGGATGAGACAGACAACAGGTGATGTGTTTCCTTCTCTTGCTTCAGTCACACTGAAGACCAAAGCAGACTGCCCACAGCACCAAGCCTGTCCCACTGAGGAGGCGATGCCCCTTGTGGCAGAATAAGGGTACCGTTAGCAAAATATATATTAGGGGTGTCACGATTCTCCAAATCCTCGATTCGATGTGATTTTCAATTTTAGGGTCACGATTCGATTCGATTCTCGATTTTTTTTCCTTTTTCTTACAGCACAGAGGTCTATGCCATTTTCAGACTATTCTAGTCTACGATCATTGGTTTTATTCATCAAATTTTGTACAGTAAATCTTATTTCAACAGATGGGCTACATATAAGTGATGCAATTTCCATAATGTATCACATTAGGCACTAATGGTCAAATTTAAATAATTTATTTACAATATAAAGGTAACAATCTTGTTCTCAGTCAAGTGGAAAACAACAAAGACAAACATAACAATAATAATAACAAAAATGGGAGGTCACAGATGGTGCCTGGCAACAAATGTGCTACAAAACTAAATAAATAAATAAATAAAAAGTATAACAGTCATGTCCAGAGTCATGGAACAATGAGAGCCTTAACAAACTATATCCTAACAGTTGAATATGAAAAAATAAGTAGTTTGGACTTTTTTGTC
>JARJLU010013000.1:0-40380 GCA_030272975.1 Sparidentex hasta | reverse complement strand
TATATATATATATATATATATATATATATAGTGGATATCTACATTTTATCAGCCACTCAATAGAATATATATAATATTTTTAGTATATTTAGGATTGGACTTGCTATCGGTGGTCACTCAGTACTACAGGACAGGGTTAGGGACATGACAGTGTAAATAACAGTCTGTGTAAACCTTTGATAATAAGAAATACCTCCGCATGACGAGACACAGAGCGCCTGAACACCACACGGTGCTAAAATGAAGTCTAATGAATCAACAAGAGAATTAACACATTGTGTACAGCCCAGGTTTGTCTTTAACAATTCTTGTTGTTGGTAAGAAAAACCAGTGAACGACATGTGTTGTGTTCAGAGGATTAACATGATAGTAAATTAGTGTCGGTCCAGTTTAAAGACGAGTCTCCTGGGTGATGGACTGATGTGAGTTAAACACAACTAGACTTTGAAATTAGTTTTGCTTGTTAGTAAATGTTAAGTTGAGCGCGACTGATACTTGATTTTCTGGGCTGATACTGACAGTAGGAAGCAAAATATTTGGATATCCCTATATGGGCTGATGGACACACATTTTTACTGTGATCTCTCGACTGTGGTCATTAAACACTTTTAAGTTTTAAGTTTAACCGTTCATTTATTGTCTAAACTGACATCAGAGTCGTGAAACTGATCGAGCTTGTGGTGTAACAAGAGATTTGAATACGCTGTGTTCTGAAAGATGAATTTGTTTGTTTTTTGTCCAGAAAAGGAAATTGAAGCTTTTTACCTGCTGATGGAGGTGATGCTGAGTTGACGTACATGTAGAGGAATCATCACTGAGTCATGCTGACATTGGTTGAGGTGTTTCTATAGGTGACATAGTTAATATGAGATCACCTTTATTGAACTCAAGCAGACACTCAAGTGTCCGTAAAAGACAGAAAAGGGGTTATAATGTAGGATTAATCTTTAATTGATAACAATGATAATAATAATCATAGTTTTCTGTCGTCACATGTAATTTGTGTGTATTTCTTCTCCTCTGGTGTTGTTAGATTGCTGTCTGTTGGTAGTTTCCTGCTTCTTGTCTTCGTGTTGATCTGTGAGTTAGTTTCCTGCTGAGGCAGCGCTGTGTAGCCTCATGGCTTCTTGAACTCTCCTGACACAACTTTTATCATTCATTATCTCTAATTCATTCAATCCAATGTGTGTGTGCAAATGAGATAAAAAAAGAAAAAAAAATATGTCCCTTGATTAGTTAATTGTTGCAGCTCTGAAATAAATATTTGTTAGCGAGGCGTTGCAGGAACACTGAGGAGACTCCTGACACTCCACGGCTCAGATCATTTATCCACGCTGATTTTTAAAAACACAAAACACACATGCATGAAGACGACAGGAGAGCAGATGAGGATGAGAGTTACAGAGAGAGAAAACTTGTGGTTGGGTTAAAATTTCAAACATTTTATAGAATCAGAATTCATGTAAAAGAAATAAATGTTTGGTACAGAAGAGCTGAAGATTGATTCTAAATCAGAGAAGAAGAACAGTCCATTTGTAGTTTTGTGCTCCTTAAATGTTTTCTTTTCTAATTTCTCTTGACAGCTGTGTGTGTGTTTGTGTGTGTGTGTCTGTAACAGTGTGTGTTTGTTGTGTTTTACAGGGCAGCGCTGAGGGGTGGAGTCCAGTCCCACAGCCAGGTGGTGAGTCCTGTCACCTGATGTTGTCTTTAATTACAATCAGTGAATTAAAAATGTAACTTCAGTTGTCGTAATCGTTTTATGTTAATCATCAGCTCACACTGAACCTGTGTTAGATCAATAACAATCAATAACAACATTTAATAACAAAGTCACATATAATGTGCTTTTAGTGATGGTAAATGTGTTTACAGAAACTAATTCTAAAGACAAAACCTGTAAATAAACATCAGTTAAATCAACTTCCTCCCGTTCAAGTTTAATACTGATGGTAAGAAAGTTATTTGATGATGATTAGAAACCTGTTTGATTTTAACATGTACACTGTCAAAGTCCAGGACAAGGAAATAATCCAACAGTATTATAGTCACCGACAATGATTTCATATTCTGTTTATAAAACACATTCTTTTGATATTAAATTTAACTGTTTCAGATGATGACAACATTACATATTAAGTGTTTAATTTAAAGTAATAAATGTTTATAATATGGTTGATTAAGTAACAGTTCATATAGATCCAACAGTGACTGATTTTTTTTTAAATTTTACTTACACATTAACTTTTTTAGTAAAGACAGAATTAATTTCAGTTGATAATTGTTTGTTTTGATTAAGTAAAGTTAAATGAACTCTGTCAGTAATGAGTCAGTAATTATGGAGTAATTTAACAATGATTAATTTAAAATAACTCAAAGCTCATTCACCCGAAAATGTTAAACATGTAAAACTTATTGAACTGGTAATTTTTTTTTTTTTACATATAATGTTTTAATTTAGATAAACTCAGTAACAAAGCAAAACTGAATCTTTTCACTTTTATTGTTGTTTGTTCCACTTAATGTCACTTGTTTCAGGACAATAAGTTCCTTTAAATTTGCTTTAGTAATGAGTAATAAAGTTACTTGTAACAACGTTTGATTGTGTATGATGATGTCACAATTATCAAACCATTTCCAACCTGTTCAGTTTGTTCAGCAACATTGACTGTTCACACTCCTCCTACAGTGATGGAGTAGAGTTACATGTAAGTAGTCTGGTTACAGTTGAGTGATGGAGGCTGAGTTCAGTGAAGAATTGAGTCTAAATGTTGTTTTGTGTTTTTTTTTTGTTTTCAGCGGCACTTTAATGCTTCAGTTGGATGGTTTTCCTACTGGAGACGGTGTTAAGGTAAAAGTTACTGATTACTGTAATTAATGTTGTGTATTTACTCATTACAACACCAGAGGAAACACAGGCGGAGTCAGTTTAGACCAGAAGTTGGTGTGATGTTGTGTTTGTGATGATGCAGCGGTCAGACCTCCGGTGACCTTGTTTGACCTTGAGGGGAAAGTATTACAGTCAGCATCACACAGGAAGTCCTTCTACGGCTGCACCTTGTGTTGCTATGACAACAGCCGGGACCCCAGCCTGAGGATTTCTGTTGAACCGTGTGTGTGTGCGTGTGTGTGTGTGTGTGTGTGTGTGTGTGTGTGCGTGTGTGTGTGCGCGCAGGCTGATCGATCGGCTGGCAGACTGACTGGATCCATGATGGAATTACAGACGTTACAGGAGGCTCTGAAGGTGGAGATCCAGATCCATCAGGTACGTTTTGTTTCCAGGTAACTGGGTCAGTGGGTGAGGAGAGCTGGTCCATTTAGGAAACACAACTTTACTGTCACACCAGCGTGTTTTCATACAACACAGAGAAGAACATTTAGATAAGACAGGAGGTTTAAATAAAAGGCCACCGATCATATACAAACACATTCATATTAGATAACGATAAAAACAATACAAAAAAGGAAATTCAATAAGAAGAAGAACAAGAGAAATCTACAGAAGAACTGGTATAACAGCACTATAAATACATATCATTAAAAACAAAAGAAGATCTCTCTCTTTGTTTCTGAGAGAAGTGACATCAGCACCTCTTTGGTTTGACTTCTTTGTGAATAAGAAAATGAATTGAGGATGAAATGTGAAGTTACATTAACGCTCAGGTGTTCCTGTGATGACCTCGTACTTTGTACTCGTGTCCAATGGACAGTTTGTCAGCAAGATTACACTAAAACTACTGAGTGGTTTTCCACCAAACTCAGATGGAGGACGAGTCTCAGCCAGAAAAAAGACTCCTTTAACTTTTGTTGTGGATCCAGATAAAGAGGACGGATCAGCCGTTTAGCTCAGTGGACAGAGCAGCGTCCCATGTGCAGAGGCTGTGTCCTCGCTGCAGCTCCTCAGGTTCGACTCCCAGCCGGGGTCCCTTCGCTGCTGTCACTCCTCTCTCTCTCTCTTAACCTGTTTCCTGTCATATCTTTAACTGTCCTGGCCCTAAAAAAGCCAAAAAAACCCACAAATATTGGGAAGTAGAGTCTGACCTGTGTTCAGTTTGGGGGATGATACCGATATTGGAGAGTAAAAGCTCAGAAATCAATCAATTGATATTCACACGTTGTCTTTCTGCAGAGATCCCTCAGATATGGTTATCAAACACATGTGACAAAGAAACTGCAGCAGGTTATTTTAAAAGATTAACAATAAAATGTAATTAAAATCACATCATTGAATTGAAACAGTAAACTTCACTCAAAATGTAATAATTATACTGTAAATCACCCCAGGCATAATATAATATGTACACTGGTCGACATACATGCTGTCACTGATACAACTCTGAGAGGACGAGCCGGCCAGCTGACCGATCGGTCACAGGGATGAAAATAATATAAATGATAATGTGGTGAACTTCATCACACAGCACTCAAAACAAAGTTACAGAGTGTTTTATCTGGTCAGCCACAATTAGAACATTCTGGAGGCAATGAGGCAAATAGAATTAGAGGTACAAAATAAAATACCAAATAAAGATTAAATAAAATACCAACAATGAAATAAAACTCAAATGTCAACAACGATAAGAATGTGTTCATGTTGGATCCCACTGATCAGGCCAAGAGGAATGTCATTTGTTTATTATATGTTATATTACTACAGCTGGCCCTCCGGCTCTCGTCAGTCCTTCACACTCAAGTTATTTCTAACTTTAGCTTTCACATCTTTTACTGCTTCTGTTGAGGTGTTGCTGTGTTGCACTTTGGTTGTAGTTCCCAGCTTTGACCAGCAGGCGTCACTATCATCTGTGTTTTTCTGACTCTCTCTCATCATCTCCTGCAGAAACTGGTTGCCCAGATGAAGCAGGACCCTCAGGTAAATCTGGCAGATGTTTGTGTGAATGAAATCATAGATGTGTTAATGATTATACCTTCTCATGCACACTTTACATCCCAGGGTCATGTTCGTCACCTCAGCAGACGCTCTGATCTTCTCGCTTTTTAAAGTTCTACATGAATCTGTTCTGGTCCGACTAACACACTCCTGTTTTCAGAACGCAGATCTGAAGAAGCAGCTCCACGAACTTCAAGCAAAGATCACAGCGCTCAGTGAAAAACAGGTCTGTTATTATTAACAAACACACACACACACACACACACACACACACACACAAAGCTGGTTTTCAAGGTGTTTTTGTTAATGAGGCGCTCAGCAGAGATCTGTCTGTTTGGTTGATGGGATCAGTCGTCTGTCCGTACTCACTCAAAGTGATGTCAGTGCAGGTGATGGAGGAGAGAAAGGTCAGAGGTCACACAGACACACACATCGACAGCAGGACGTCAGTGTCCTCTGGTCCTTTTCTGTTTGCACTGCAGGTTAACTGGATATAAACTCTCACAGCAGAGGAGTTTTTTATTTGCAGTCATTTTACGTGTCTTTGTGGTTGTTTGATTGTAAATGGTGATAATATGCTTTATATTGTGTGTGTGTGTGTGTGTGTGGGGAACCTGGAAAATAAATGACATGAAGATGCAAAAAGCTTGTCTGAGAGCATCAAAACTATTCACACAGGCAGCGATCTGAATCAGTGATTCTGATGTTTTGTGAGTAAAATTTTCTGAAAGGAGTCTGGTGGGAGAACACCGGTTGATTAAACAGCTTCATTTCCACATTTGGTCGGCATTCTCAAGTTGTCTTTATAGTGTTATGTCCTCACACAAATCACACAGGATGAGGACAGACATTAACCATCAGCAGGAACACAGTTGTCATGATTTGATCGGCGCCTTCATTAGTGGTGTGACAGCTCAGAAAACACTGGATGTCACTTTTTGTCCTGTAGTATTCACGTCTGTGTGAACTTAGTACAAAAAGAACTTGAGAAGAAAAAATTACGTGCAAATGAATCACATGAAAAACCTCCTCCAGCGTGTGGAGGCCTTTACTGCAGGAAGTAAAACCAGACGAATAAGACCAAATGTCATGAGGACAGAGAGAGAAAAGTCATTAATTGATAAGGTCAGTTAAATAGGAATCACGATTGTCAACACTGTCCAGCAAGAAATGTCAACCGTCATTTCATGAAGAGGCTCAGGGGCTGCTGGTTCTGGACCGTGCAGGTCCTGTTAAGCCACCAGTCCAGAGGGGCCGGGCCTCTGGTGCTGTAAGTGTCCATATGGGCCCATACGGTGTAGAAGAGTTTTACCTGAGCTCAGCACGAGCTGCAGTCCAGACAGTTTCTGCCTCTGCTCGTCTCAAAGCTCTTTGATTTGAACTCTCTCTAAATCTTCTCTTGTGTGTTTTGTCTTTATTTAACTTCAGCAAGCTGCCTATTTTTATCTTGTCCCCACATTTTTACACTTGTTTTCATGTAATTCACTGCTGTCCCAAGATAAGTGAAGAATTAGAGTGACTGGTTGTAGAATCAGAACCAGAGCTTTTAAAGCTAAGTGAAGAACACTAATGGGATTATTGAGGTGTAGAGAAGTGAGCGATGTCTCTGAATGTTGTTTGAAAATTAGTCGGGAACACATGAAGCAGATTATCAGTAAATAAAGAGAGCTGGGTTTGTATTTGTGCTCCTGGAATGCCACAGAACAATTGAAGGTGTTTTCAGACCGTCACTGCGACCTGAACACGCTCACACACCGCTCCGACTGTCAAGTCAGTCAGCTGATGTTAACATGCAAATGAGATGCAAGCAGGAGATTAACATTAATGGTTGGATGCCTTTATCACTGAGAAGGAAAATGATCAACTGTCCCCTGTAGTTTTGACTCGACAGTCCTCACTCCTGACTGTCTTCTCACCAACACACAGACGTCATTGAATTGAATATTAAGCCAGAACTAGAAAAAGGATTTCCTGCTGAAAATTCAGTGTGAAGGCTGAAATGCTCATCGTGCTTCTCTGCATCACCGACACCAGGTCCAGTGTTTGGACATGAGCTCTAACCTCTGATTCAGAGAGATGCGTGTATGTGTCCGCCAGTGTATGTGTGTAAAAGCTGAATAGCAGTCATGATGTACAGCAAAGAGAGGGACATAGTTTCCTCAGTGTGGCTCTGTGGGAGTAACTGATTACAGCTACTCAAATTGCTGTAATAAAGGAGAGTTTTGGGTGCTTCTCCTTCTTTATAAGATCCCAAACTGATCTGAAAAGATGTTATTTACACTCTTATCTAAGCTGAAATCTCCACTGTAGCTGTGAACCTCAAACTGTGATCACAGCAGACAAGCTGTAGGGAGACATCTGATTTCTGGTTTTAAATCAAGTCTCCAACTGCTTCAGTTGTTTAGCAGAACTGTTCTGTGGACTACGACACCTCACCTGACTCATCATCATGGAGGGAGGAGAGGAGGACGTATCCTGTAGGAACATAAGAGAACATTTTGGCAAATGAAACTTAAACTAACTGCATGGTGAGATGACACCGAAGGCTATATAGGAAACATGGTGACGTTGGTGAACTGATCCTTTAAAACACCAGCTGATGAGAGCAGTCAGGGTCTCAGCAGCCTGATGCTGAGAGGTAGAAGGTCGCTTTGCAGCAGGGAAGGTCGTGCAGGCTGCAGGTCAGACGGCACTTCTCAGTCTGCTTTCTCTTTATGATTTTGTGTCGCTGCATTAAGTTGCTGCTCGAGAGTCAAGTGTTGCTAAGCAACAGATGTGCTTTATCTTTGAGTCCTGATTTCATACGTCAGTGACGGCTTTGTGTGTGTGACCCTCTGCTTCTGTTCTCCACATTACAACGTGTGCTGAGGTCCCGTTTCTTCTTCTGTTAATCTCTGCAGTCTCATAATGACTAACTGTGGCAGCCAATCAGATCCGAGCAGGCAGTGCAGCAGGGCCGAGTGTTACAGCTGCAACAATTATTGATTATTGACCTTTGCAAAGAGTCACTGATGAGTTTCTCCTGCTGTGGGTTTGTGCGTTATGTTTGTCTTGTCACAACGTGTGAGACGGCAGTTGTGCGTGTGTCACAGTGTAGACTCAGTGCTGCAGTGTGAGCATGTAGTAACATCAGAGCCTGGACCAGCTGCAGCAGCACTGAGCCCTCTGCCTCCACTTATATCTGATCATTTATCTCTGCAACTGGGAAACTCAGTAAGCTGTTTTTCTGACAGTGTCAGTCTGCAGATACATTCTGTCTTGTCAGTAAATCTCATGTTTGCCAACAAGTACAGTGTGTATCCCAGTCTGATATATCTTCTTCCTCTGTGCCATAGAGCTGCATTAAGAACACATCAATGAGCCACTCTGTAGTTCCTTCATCATCATGAACACATGGCATCCTGCTGCCACAAATACAGACCACAGCATCAAATGTCGTTCATCCACCATTGAAAATAGTCCCCAACAAATGTATACCTGAGAGCTGCGTTTAAAGATTCACGTCTTGACTTCAGTGGGAACCAGCTGAGAGCTGAGAGCCACAGACAGTTAGCTGTTAGCCGTTAGCCTTTAGCCGTTAGCTGTTAGCCATAGCTATAAGCCTATTGTTGATGTTGATTCTGCTGAGCAGGAAGTCTAGATCTGTTTTGGTTACTGTAATATTTATACCGTAATTGAATCTGAATACATAACGGGATTGTTTGTTTGATTGGCAGGCATCCGGCCCAGTGCATGCTGGGATAGATGTTACTTCACCCCCAGCCCGCAGGACGAACAGTAGAAACAATAGACTCGTGGATTTTAGTGTATGAGTTGTTAAAGCTGCCTGTCAGCAGCAGAATCAGTCTGTGAGTTGAAGATGTGATGCTGTCAGCAGGGATCTGATCACAGGTGCGCTGCTCTACAGGTGTGAACGAGACACATTGAGGACACATTTCAGATCCCGTCAAGTCGACCACATTCAGAGGAGGCCATGAACACACCGTCTGTTTCAACTGATCCAACCAGTGAACCAGTAACACAATAGCACCAGACACCCTCAACTAGAAGAAAAAGAAAAAAAAGTTTTAGGGTTTAAATTCGAAGGGAAGCAGAAAGTTGGTGTTTATTTAACCTCTCGTCTCCTCCTGCAGAAAAAGGTGGTGGAGCAGCTGAGGAAGGAGCTGTTGGTGAAGCAGGAGCCGGAGGCGAAGCTGCAGCTGCACGTCCAAACTCCTCCTGTAGGTGGCGACATCAAGCCAGCCAACCTGCTGCAGAGCCAGCAGATACCTGGAGGACTGCAGCAGGTAGGACAGACACACACACACACACACACACACACACACACACACCTTCTCTCTTTAGATTGGATCGAACAGGTGTTTCCTGGCAACTGATTTCTCAAGTCTTTATCAGCTGAGACTTTCCTCAAGTTTGAATGGTTCAGTCAGGCTGGATAATCCAGTTTAAATCACTAGAATTTAAATGAAAAAAGAAAATGTATAACTTCATCGGTATCAAACAGGAAGTTCTGTCACAAGTGATGAACTGATTTCCAGCCTGTTGCGATTTGGGCAGATTTTTTTTCTTTCAAAGAATTATAATTAACAGCATAAATGAACATTTTCATATCTTTTCTTTAATGGAAAATGTAATTGTATGTTCATAATAAAACGTGTGATGCAACAAGCTCACCTCCTTGTTCAGGTTAGAGTAATAGAAGCGGGTTTGATGATAGGAAGTTACAACTGACAACAGTTCTTTAAACATCACGTCAGTGTGCCGTCTCATGGGTTAATTCTCCCTCGACAGACCCTGACAGTCACGCCGGTTCTCACCACGAAGACTCTACCTCTGGTGCTGAAAGCTGCCGCCACACCCGCCCTGCCCGGCTCTGTCCTGCCACAACGCCCGCCCACTGTTGCTATGGTAACCACAGCTATCACCAAACCAGACTCGCAGAACGCCCCCATCAACCTGCAGGTGGCCAGCAAGCTGACCAATCAGAGCTCAGAGCCTGTTCGACTGGTATCCAAGAACGCCATGGTGGTAAGACCCTCTGTTTCTGGTTGCTGTTCATCATCAGCGCCTTCCTCTAATCTGACTTATTGTACAGTATGTGTTGTCATCTATAGAGCTGAGGAGAGTTACTGAGTGCACTCAAGCATTTTGACAGCTGTCTGTTGACCTGTGGGTTTTTAAACTGCCTCCAGGGGGTTTAGAGACTTGAAAGGTGTCCCGACTCTAAGTGAAACATGTTTCTCTAATCAAGTTCTTGAGCAGGCTGTGGCGTGAGTGGTGGCCTTTTAGCAGCTGAGCTGGTAGTCAAACAGCAGATGAGGACTGGTAAAGAGGTTGTGACAGAAATAAGAACTACAGTGAAATTCATCCACAGTTCTTTGAGAAATAAGAGGAAAGATTGATAACTCTTAAATTGTGTAACACAGCTATATGTCAGCACACATGTCAGGTGAATATCACAGAACTGTCAGTGTAACAGCAGGAGACATGTCGCTGTAACGGTCGCAGACATGTTGCTGTAACAGCAGCACGGATCCACATCTGCTGTGGTTTTGTCTCAGGTGCAGGCCACCACCACCACCGCCCAGCCAATCAAAGTTCCTCAGTTTGTCCCTCCTCCTAGACTGACGCCTCGTCCCACCTTTCAGCCACAGGTGCGTCCCTGTAAGACCCGCCTCCAAACCCTAACCCCCTCAGACCAGTGTGTGTGGCCCACATGAGGTGACTCGCTCACTCTCCAGCAAAGGGCAGGAGTGCACCAAAGCAAACACTCATGCCTTGCTCCGTGGCACTAAAACATTGTTTGCTCTGTGCTGCCTCTACTCATCTCTTCTCCTCTTGTTGTGCTTCTTTAATTTTCCGACTGACCTGTAAACGGATTGTTCTCAAAGTTTCCTGCCTGTGAATGTGTGTGTGCGTGTGTGCGTGTGTGTGTGTGTGTGTGTGTGTGCGTGTGTGTGTGTTTACCTTCTGTGGTGAGAGCTTGTTTTCCTGCAGCTTCTTGGTATTTTGTGTTCCTGGCTGTTGGTGTGTTTTAAACCTTTGAGTGACATGTTGCCAGTGTTGACCTGTGCTGAGTAATACCACTGAGAGCTCTGGCTGGTTCATAGTAGCAGTGCTATTAGCATGCAGCAGCATTAGCAGGACTGTTAGTAGTATTTGGTGACATAATAATGGTAGCAGTCAGATTTATTTTTCTTATTTAATTTCTTGTAGTTGAACATGACCACTGCAAAATGAAAATAAAGCCTGAGTAGGGGCAATGTGATAATGTTTGATGTTAATGTAGGTGTGTTCTCTTCCTGTCCATCCATGAAAGAAAATCCTGTTTCGGCCAGGCTATATATATTTCTGGAAGAGAGAGATTATCTAGAACAACAGTGATAACGATAGAAACGGGGTGTGTCCCTCCTGGTGCGGTCAGTCGGACCGTATATCGGAAGTGATCTGCCCGGCGGTAAACGGTGAAACACAAATAAATATTTGATCCCTTTTGCATTCAATGTAAAAGATAATGATACATCTGTTTTCATGGGTTTTTCTTGTGCTGGTCGACTGGAAGGATGCTTAGCTGCTCTATTAAATCATTCCAAGTCCATTGCAGCTTCAGCCATCACGGTGAATGTAATTGCAACAGTTGCGGGAGAAAATTAGCTGAACAATCAACAGTAGAAGTGGCACTAGCTTAAAGTAGCAGTCGCTGTCTCAGTGGGTCAAACTCTCAGCACTGTTACTGACACCAGCTGATCCGTGATCAGCCACCAGCATCGCTGCAGCTGAGGCCACATTACCAACATGTTAGTGCAGGCAGAGGGATCAGAGGGAACGTCTGGATGCAGCTTTGTCAGCAGTATTAATGATATCAGCACATCTTCCCCGTTATAAACGGAAACACAGATGTCATCATGCAGGCTTGTGAAAGGGTTGTTAGAGAACCATGAACATCATACATCCACAATCCAGTGCAGATAATGTTTTTACTGTTATTAAAGAAGAAACAAGGCCTGAATCCAATATGCATTCATAGTTTAGTATTAACACCATTCATACATCATGCAATAATGTTATTTACTGCACATTTCATGTCTCTACCTCTAATAACAAAGGTCTTTTTTCACATAAAATCATTATCAAGTATTAAAATAGCTATGATATGAAATATCTGTGGACAGACGAGTCGTGGTTGTAGTATTTGTACAGCAGTTGGATAGAAGCAGAAGTTCTTGCAGTATCAGCATCAGCAGTGACAGAATCACGATCTGTACGACCAGTTTTAGAGCAGTCAAAGCTCCACAGTGGCGTTACCCAGCAGTGTCGGGTCATTTTGGTGCAGTTTTCTGATTGGCTGTCTGTTGTCACCAGGTCAGGCCAAAACCGGCCACACCCACCAACGTCCCCATCGCCCCGGCCCCTCCTCCGCCCATGATGGCGGCCCCCCAGCTGCTCCAGAGGCCCGTGATGTTGGCAACCAAGTTGTCGTCCTCGCTGCCCTCAGCGGCTCCCATTCACCAGGTCCGCATCGTTAACGGACAGCCCTGCAGCAAGACCGGCTCCACCCCGCTGACGGGCATCGTCATCACCACGCCGGTCTCTGCTACCCCCACCCGCCTCGCCAGCCCCGCCCAGGCACCCAACCCCACCGCTATCACCACACCTATTCTCACTCAGCCAATCCAGATCAGCAGCCTGACCACTGAGCCCAAGGTAAGAGAGTCTCTCCCACTGAGCGACATTTTCTTATGAACTCTTATTAGAATGAAGCTGTTCTGTCACTGCGGCTCAAGTGACAAACTTCAGTATCAACGCTTCATTTGTTAAAGACATATTAAAGATGCTATGTGAGGCTCCTCTGGGAGGCAGCTTCAGCTCCATCACGTTCTAAGAATAAGAACATCAATGAATGTTTGTGTTTCCAGCAAAGTTTGAACCAGAGAAGATGACTCCAGGTAACAGAGAGTCTCGTCAGCTTGCCTGACGTTACTTCTGGAATAGAGAACTCGACGTACCAGACAAAAGTGTCGCATTGGTTAGATTTCCATCAGCAGTGGTTTGACTTAAGGATCTAACAGCCGTATTACTTGACTTTAGATTAACTGTAAGTCAACGTTTGCAGGCAGCAGCACACACTGACAGTGTCTGTGGAAGAAGTTACAGTCTGTAGTTAAGGTGTCAGCTGCTCTGACTGGATTTTGTGTGTACAACAAGGAGTAACTGTATGATTTGTCTGTGAATCTCTCATTTACAGCTGCTGTTGTCTCCTCCTCTCTCCTCCCAGCAGACTGTTAAATCAGGAGGTGGAGCAGAGCTGAAGGCCGTTGTCAGCCTCCCCTCCTCCTCCACTCCTCCCTTGTCTCCTCCTCCCAGACCCAAGAAAGAGGAGAACCCAGAGGTACGCCAGAGAGATGACTGGCAGGTGATGGCTTCAGTGTCAGTAACATGATCTGATGATGAATCTGTTTTCTTCTTCTAGAAACTGGCCTTCATGGTGTCACTGGGCCTCGTAACACACGACCACTTGGAAGGTAAGTGATTAAATAAGCAGAGGATCCTCGAGGATCCTCCGCCTACGTCCTGAGGCTGCAGCCGTTAAGGTTTCCGCATTAAAACTCAGATGTTTTGATTGCAGAAATTCAGAGCAAAAGACAGGAGAGGAAGAGGAGAACAACGGCCAACCCGGTGTACAGCGGCGCTGTGTTTGAACCAGAGGTACAAACACCAACAGCATGAGTTCTCAAACCGACTTCTCCCAAAAGTGTTCGAAAAGATGAATCAAAATATGAGAAACTGTTACAGCAAAACATACATTCAATGCATATTTAATCTTTGACCTCATCAACATGTTCTTAACAGAAAACCAAATTGTGCAATTTTGATAATTCAATTGAAAATTCCTTCAATTTGATGTCCAGAAATGTGACGGACACTTTCATGACACAGTGTGTTTCAGTTGTCATCATTAAATCACGTTCAGTGTTTGTTTCCAGCTCTCATGACGTGTTTGTCAGGTGAACTAAACGTTTATAGGAGAAAACTATCAAATCTAACACAGAATAACTCATGTGTTGTTTTTTTACTTTTGTTTCAGAGGAAAAAGAGTGCAGTGAGTTACCTGAACAGCCCTTTGCACCAGGGGACCAGGAAGAGAGGTCCGTATGAAATAAATCCAAATCTACAGGTCAAAGACTGGTACTGGTACTGGTTCTGGTTCTGGTAGACCAGCAAGAAATGGTAGAAATGGACAACAGAGTGTGGACAGGCGGTAGAAGAGAAACAATAAGAGAGGCAGGGAAACACAGTGGAGACTAATACGTTCTGAACTAATAACACGCTGTACAACAAGTCTTCTTCCCTCCTTCTCCTGCTTTCTGTTTTCTGTCGCTTCAGTCATGTTTAATGTCGACAGCAGGATTTACACTTGTTTCACATGAGCCTCAGAAATGTAAACACGAGATGCGACATGATGTGATCAGTTCAGAAGCGGATCGGGTCTAAAAGGATTCTGAATTCTGATTTTTTTTTTCCTCGCTGAAATAAATAAAGTTAGACTTGTAAGATAAAGTCTGCATGAAAAAGCTCGTTTCTGACCGAGCGGCTGCATGTTTGTGTTCCTGCCACAGTTAAAGAAAAACTCAGAAATCTGTTGTAAACATGATTTCTCAGGACAAACACAATAAATGCTGGACGCACACAAAGACACACATAGAAACTGTAAATGTCAAAAATACATGTTGATGATAATTCAAACAACACGGCTGAATAAAACAGGATGTTTGACATTTATAGATGAACAGTTGAATGTGAAAGTAAAGAGAACAATCCTTCACTGCAGCCGGCGGCTTGGTGAACAAATATAAATCCTGCTGAACCTTCACTCCTGTTCTCTTCTCCGGGAATTCCTGAAAGGCATCTTGGGAATTGTAGGAATTTATTAGTTAAAGTTGAACTGAAACAGGTCCAGTCCAAACAATGTCACCTGAAATATGTGTTGAACGTGAGCAGTTAATGGTGATATAAATGAAAGTATCCGAGACAGAGAAGGTTTTTGACTGTGATGTGTTGTTGTTTCTCTGCTGTGTGCTTCAGTGAAGCTGCTTGAATCACCGTGACTCGTGTGGACGTTGATCAGAGCTGCAACTAATCGATTAGTTGTCACTTGTTAAATTAAGTATTCAAGTATTTTAATAATCAATCAGTTTGAGTATTTTTTCTGATTCCAGCTCGTGAACGTTTCTTTCCTCTCTGAAGTTAAACTGAATATCTTTGGGTTGTGGATAAAACCAGATGTTTGTGGATGAAACACTGATGACGGTTTCTGACATAATCAACTAATCGATTAATGGAGAATATAATGATTAGTTGAAGCTCTAATGTTGACACGACTCCAGGGAATAAAATGACTAACTTGAATTGGCTTTTATTACTTTAGACCTCAAATTTCTAACTTGACTCTGAGAAGCTTCCACCCACCAGGTTCCTTTCTGTGTGGTGACTAACTGAAGGTTTAACAGCACTAAACTCTCCACACAACCTCCATCTGACTTGACTTTTTTTTCCAGAAGAAAAGACTAAAAATAGGAATTGCTCGCAGTGTCAGACTTCAACACACCAGCATCCTGAACGTAGCCGTCATCAGAGGGCTGAAGAACCCAGACGGGTCTAATGACACCGTCACTATTTCTACTCTAAACTGAAAATCGATTTAAAATGAGAGTTAAATTCCATCAGTCAAAATCAAAAGCCGGCTCAGTGATGCTCCCAGCCTGCTTCACATCTGAAGTGAGAAACCTTCAGACAGCTGAATGTTAGTCTGCAGCTGTCTCGTCTCAGAAGGATTTTTGTTTTCAGATCAGAACTTGCAATTTAACAGTTACTGAGGGAGTTGTGAGAAGTTTTTATAGCCATAACTTGCAGTTGGATTGAGCACGTTTCCAGTCCTGTCCAGTAATATCGTTTATAATGTCAGTAAATTCTCTGTCACTTAATAGTCAACTGTTAGATTTACAATGATTAAGAACCTTTTTGTCACCTTGATTCGTAAGATTTAGGGAGAGAACCTGATGAAACTCGGTCAGGACGGGTGGTGTTAACGTCTGACACTGATCCATGTGTTGTGCGCTTCATAGTCGACTGCAGTAGGTTGTTCTCGTGCTCGGCTTCAGCTCGCATGGAGCCAGTCTCCTGCACTAACACTGCTATCTGTGCTTCTGACTCCTCCTCTTCCTCCTCTTCCTCCCTTACCGCTCCCCTGTCTCATGCTAGCCAACGAAGACTCCCTTTCCAAGGTATGTCATACAGACTGTTTGTTTTTGTTTTCTTCCCCCCTCTCCATCTTTCTTTTTTTCTTTGTTTTCCGTCTTTGTTGTCTGTCTCATTTCACCCAGGTCGCCCACCCAAATACAGCAGCGTCCCGGAGCTGGGCAGCCTCACCCCGACCTCCCCCTCCAGCCCCGTCCATCCCCTCCCCCTGCCCAGCCCCAGCTCTGGGGATGTAAGTAACGATGGGGGAGACGGACAGTTCGGAGGGTTGAACACCCCGTCACACACAGTCCTATTGGCCCAGTAGCTCTGTCAGTCATTTGCACCCCGAGACCTCCACAAACACGTCCATTATTCTGTTGTCTTCATGTGATTATCATCAGTCATCATTGATTTTACTTTGATTCAGCCTTACAAAGTGAACAGTGTCCTGTAGCCAGAGCATCCATGAATAACTACTACTCAGAACACATTCTAACTCCCAACTGTCAAGTAACGTTTCTGTGGGTTAATTAACACACCATGTCCATTAG
This sequence comes from Sparidentex hasta, assembly GCA_030272975.1. Classification (NCBI taxonomy): domain Eukaryota; kingdom Metazoa; phylum Chordata; class Actinopteri; order Spariformes; family Sparidae; genus Sparidentex; species Sparidentex hasta. Next base: position 23,706 of record JARJLU010013000.1, on the reverse strand, counting down.
ACATTCAAATGAGGCCAACTGTTAACTAAACCAAACCAGATCACGGTGCCTCCCCCTGCCTCTCCACAGATGGTTGGTGGGGCTCAGCTGGGCAGGGAAACTGATTGGTCCAATTCTTCCTCACAGGGAGACATCCATGAGGATTTCTGCACTGTGTGCAGACGCAGTGGCCAGTTGCTCATGTGCGACACGTGTTCTCGTGTTTATCACCTGGACTGCCTGGATCCACCCCTGAAAACCATTCCTAAAGGCATGTGGATCTGTCCAAAATGTCAAGATCAGGTAACCGCAGCAGCCGTGACTGATCCTGAATCAGGGGGAAGGGGGTACCGCAGTCCAGAGAGGGGCCAATCAGGGCCGGTAGCTGTACTAGACTGTAAGAACTTCTTCTGCTGATGCTGTCCTGAAAGTTAGGACTGTTCAATCCTTTGTAAGCAAATACATGATGCAGTTTTTTTGTGCTTCTGTCCCATTCATTGCGTCAGTAAAGATGACATCTCACATTCATCCACTCCATTGCTTGTCCCCCCTCGGCCTCACCGCAGGGTGGCGGCTAAACTTATCTTCCTCAAATGTTTTCTGACGAGTCTCAGCCTCTGTGACAACTGCCAGTTTCTCTCTCCAGATCCTGAAAAAAGAAGAAGCCATTCCCTGGCCCGGTACTCTGGCTATTGTTCATTCCTACATTGCTTATAAAGAAGGTGACTTAGATTGTCTTCTCCTCTCAAACATCTGCTGGGACCAATGTAGACAGTTCAGCAGTGAAGTTAACATATGTTGTGTTGCTCTCCACTGCAGCTAAAGAAGAGGAGAAACAGAAACTGATGAAATGGAGTTCTGAACTGAAACTGGAGCGAGAGCAGCTGGAACAAAGAGTCAAACAACTCAGCAACTCCATAACGGTAAGAAATCATGTTCTATAAGATCATGATCATGTTCTATAAGATCTATAAGATCATGATCATGTTCTATAAGATCATGATCATTAGAGCAGGTAGCTCTGTTATAATGGAAGTTTAAATCTCTTTCTTGCTGGCTGAATACGAGTTACATCGAGTCACATCGAGTCAAGCCAAGTCAGCACATGTATCTGGAAAACCCCAGAAGTTCACTGTTCAGACTCTACATTGTAACCTAAGCTAAGCTAAAAAGGACCTACAAAAGAATACACTACTATTAAACCCCCACGATCCCCAAACAGCCGGTCTGGTGTCAGATCTCACTGAGGTGAACTGACAGGATACCTTGCAGGTCGTTCCCTCAGTAACAGACAGATTTAACCCTGTTGTTGTTCTTCCATCAGAAATGCATGGAGACCAAAAACACCATCCTGGCTCGTCAGAAGGAGATGCAGCTGTCCCTGGAAAAAGTCAAACACCTGATTCGCCTCATCCAAGCCTTCAATTTCAACCAAGCGCTGGCAGAGACAGGGGGTAAGGCCGTCAGCCCCAGAGTCCAGGACAGTGCTGACACTGCACCAGAGGTCAGCTCTGTGGAGAAGGTGACGGCCGGGAGCTCCTCAGCCAGCAGCAACACCGACGGAAACGACAAACAGGAGGAGCAGGGAGCCGCAGGGAACAACCAGACAACAGGAGTCGCGGGAGGAGACGACAATGACAGCCCGGCCGTCCTGGAGGACAGCCCAGTCCTCGCAGCAGATAAGAGCCCCGATGTAGGGGCCGGGGTTAAGGCAGAGCCCAGTGTCGGGGCAGCTGCCGGGGGAGGGGCTGACACAGGGACTGGTCTCCAGGCGGAGGCTGCTCCTAAACCTGAGACTGAGGCACCTCCGGTGGTTGACACTCCTGCTTCCTCAGTGGTCGTGACTGTCGCCACCACCAACGGAACAGCTGATCCGGCCTGCGCCGATCACAGCCCCGCAGGAGGCTGCGCCACCAACGCCACCAACGCCACCACCAACTCTGAGAACAAGATGGCTGCCGTCAACCCTCCAGAGACAGCGGTGGAGAAGAAACAGGAGGAGATCACTGACAGTGACGGCAGCAACAACAACAACAACAGCAAAACCTCAGAACCCTCCCAGCATTCTTTGCCAGCTCTCGTCAGCAGTTTGGACAATAAAAAGTAATGCTATGTCTCCTGAGATGCGGGAATTCAAACATATATATTAAAAAAAAGAAGACTTTTGCTTGCACCGTATGGTGCCCTGAAGTTGCCAATCTGTATAAATGTTGTTTGTTTGCATTGTATTGTCAGACTGTGTCAATGGTAGATATACAGCCCAAGTCACATGACTCTGGGAAGACGTAGGCTGCTCCACCCACAGAGCTGGGCTGCAGAAGGCCTGCGCACCAGTGTCATCATGCCAATTAGTGATAGACGTCAGTGGTGGGAATGCTCAAAGGGAGATTTAATTCATCATCACACCAGTGTGTGCCTGTTTTAGTGGCCCCTGTGTTCTCTTGTGGGGGGGAGGTGGGATCACATGGGTACGGAGAAAACTGAGAACATGAAACCAAACATCTGTCAGGGGTTACTGGTCTGAAAAGCAGTGTTGTGATAGCGTATGCGTACTGAAGAGAGAACCTGTTCATCCCCTCGTCCCAACGGACTTAATGTGAAAAACCTTTAACTTCTGCAGTCCCCCGACCCCGATCTCCCCCAAACCTTCACCAGTAATTCTTACGTATCCCAGCACACTGACCTCTAACCCTCCTCCAGTCTTAAACCCTGATGTTTGTTTCATCCCCAACAAACAACTTTGGCCAAAAACAACTCAAATCTCTCCAGTCCCTCTTCAGATACAAAGTCCCAGAGGATCAGTACACTTCAAACCACATGGTCCTGCGCAGTAGTTACGCATCTCGAGGCAAAAGTGTTTGAGCTGGTTAAAAAAGCCTGCCTTCAGAGTGAAGCTGTAATTCACTGCGTCTCCTCTAACAAACTCACGGCGTTGCATTTGTTTGTTCACAACTTTGACACGTCGAGCACTTTCTAACCAGCATTCCAAACTTTCCAGTCAGCCAATCATCTGAACCGTCCTCAGACAACGAAGGAATCGACCTTGGGGTCCAGCAGCAGTTACCTTCCCTCCTAACTGAAACCCACATTTATCTTCACCAGTCGGATGACTCAACATATCCTCCTCATTACACCAAGTCTGGGCAAAGTGTCATCCAACCAAAAGCAGCCCGGAAATGTGGAGGGGCGCCATTTTCAGTTTCTGTTTGAGGTGTACTGATACCTTTTATTGATCGGCTCGTGTCCACAACGTTTTTTTTTTTTTCTGAGCGCCGGTGTCTTTGTTCGATTATTCCCAAAGAGGAGTGAGCATCTTCAAGTTAACATCTCTCTGGTCTTCAGAGAAGCTCTGGTGACGTCAGCGCAGCTCTTCTTCTTTCTGCGGGCCTCGAACCATTATATTCACTGTATGGATGATGTCAGCGCCCACATCCTCCTCGCTCTGATGTCCAGATGTGGAAGACAAAGTTGAGAGTAAACCACAAAGGATCAGTGTTCATCGTACAGCAACGGTCCAAACGCTTCATCTCAGAACTTTTCTGCCCCTGAAAGAACCACTGTGGACACGAGCCAGACCAGCCTGCGACTTAAAACATGCTCATTCAACAAAAACACATCGACCAACAGCTTTCCCCAAACATTCCCTCCTCTGTCCTCCAGCAACCCAGTGTGACCTCCCCAACCCAAGTACCGACCCGACCCAACAGTCCCGGCCCCCCCGGCTCTTGTACCCTGAGCTCAGGCAGAGAATCCGCTGAGCGTCACGTTCAGCAGGAATGATGGAGGACGAGGTGGAACAGGCGCGGTAGCCTAACAGATGTTTTCAGTGGTGTCGGTCAAGTGTAGTGATTGAGTTTTCATTCGTGAGTTAAGTGTGTCAACTGTGAGCACTAAATGTGAAATTGCAATATTGCAATGTCAACACACACAAACTATATCTGGGCTGTGTTTCTTTTTTATAGGAAAAGATATTCAGGTCTTCCTAGTCTTCAGAATAAGTGCTTTCTGTTCCTGAACCTGCTGGACTGGCATTATCAACACAAAAGGAATCCTCTTTTTGAAGTGGTGATCTTTGCATTCTGTACATTTCTGTTGAATCCTGAACTGCCAAAATGATGTTGTATCCAAATTCAGCAGGGACACGTCCACTTACTGTTTCGAAAGATCAAATCATTGGCGTTGTAAGATATAGATGCGACCATTTCAGAAATTGGAAGTCCCCAGATTGAGACAGGAGAGCTTATTAAACAATAACATCACAGGAACTTTTATTCCTTGAAACGGAGGATTTGTCGTATGAACCTGCTCCTTCAGACGGATCTCAAAGGACAATACCACAAATCCTGAGATTAAAGCACAAGCTTGCTGCATCACAAAGAAGTGCTGAAGAGCTTTTTGTATGTTAATATGGAATTAAACAGAGTATGCATCTCTTTGTTGTGATGTGACTTATCCCCACATTGCCAATATTTTTCTAGGAGGGAATACAAACCTCTGTCTGACATTTAGGCTCAAGTCTGCTGTAGTTGATATTTTTGGGAAGGACTCGCTGGGCTTGTGTCTCAGAAACCACTTCATCCCCTCACAGTTAGAACGGTGCATCTCTTTTCTTTCTGGAGCATGTCTGGGCTGGAGTGTGATGCTGTTATTCGTTGGCTTGGTGGCTGTCAGTTCGGGTCTGTCTTTGTCTGGTGAACTGATCATGACTTCTGGCTTCTTGTTGGGTACGGGGCATTAACAAACTCTGGTCTGTTCATTAACGGTGCCTCTGGTTGTGCTGCAATGTTTTACTTTCTTTTTTTGCAATTTTCAAGTGTTTTTAGCTTAAATTGTTGTCGTCCAAACACGTATTCAACCCTGAGACGCTCTGGGGGTTTGTGTCGAAGGTGTTCAAGTGTCAACTGGAGGGTTTTCATCTAAAAGTGATCTCAAAATGATTTTATTTTCTCTTTTCTGTCTGTTCATGGGAGATTTGTGGCCATGCTAGCAGCATGACTCTAAAAATGACAGTGTCCGCCTGGCAGTCGATCCACTGGACTGAAATATCTCAACAACTTTAAGAGGAATGCTCTAAAATGTTGTTCAGATGTTGATGTTCTCATTTTCATATGTTGCCACTATGAGGTTCCATTTTTTGGCTTTTAGTGAAAAACCTCAACAACTGTAGGATGGAACTGACAACATGTTGATGTGTTCAATACTTCATGACCTTTTAACACCTGCAGAACTGAAGACGTTCACCCTGTTTGCATCTGATCGGTTAATGTTAGCATGCTAACACGCTGGACCAAGATGGTGACCATGGTGGAGACTACACCTGCTCAACATCAGCATGTTAGCATGTTGGTGTTAGCATATAGCTGAGCTGAACAGAGCTGCTAGCATGGCTGCAGGCTGGTTGTCTGCTCACATCCTGATGAGACAGGTGATTTTATCGCTGTGTGCACAGACCTGCAGTGACGTCCGGTGACAGCAGCACTCAGGTGCACATGATGGTGGGTGTGAATACGTGGTTGGGTCACATACAATAAGCTGGTACAGGTGTCTTTTGTTTTCATATCATATGGACTCAAACTGAATCCACATATCTGACACAACACCTAATTTTCTGACATCAGCTGTACAAACTGCCTTCATTCAGAGGATCCCAGAAAAAGTAATCAGAGAAAATCTCTGCAAAATGTCCACGTTTGGCCGCAGTGTTGTCTGATCAATGTTTTTTGTCTGTTCTTAAGAGTTTAGCCATTCGAACATGGAAGGAAAAGACTGAAATTCTACCACAAAATGGCAACTAAGATCTCCCCAATCCCTCATGAATTCCATTAGCTGTGTGTTTAGTTCTTCGTTGGCGTTTCTCGGGTGGATGTTCTTCTGCTTTCAGCGTATTAGCCCGTGTTCACTGGTGGATCGAGCAGAGTAGTCGTCCAGTCGCTTCACTCAACCAGTTTTACTTTGAACAAGCCCGAACTTGTGTTCCAGACAACCTGGACCTTTCCCTCTGTACAGTAGGTACCTCGAGTGCCTTTCTTCAAACAGCAGATAATATTTGTCTCTTGACTTGCACTGTGACTTGTAGAACCTTACTAACCCTCCAGATAATCCTCCCACCCGACCCGCCCTCCTCCGTCTGGTCTGTCCCATCCCACCAAGCTCCCCGAAACTCTGGAGCACAACCGGTCCCTCCACCTCAGGCTGCCAGTAGTCAATGCAAGTGGAATTTACATTTCCTATTATGCCGTTTAGATTGACCAGATAGTGTTTTGTTGTTGTTATATAGGAGCTGCCTTAAATGTGTTTTATTTTCCTTTTTACGTGATTTAACTTTTACATTAAGAAAAAAAAGATCACTGCAGACGCTGGCGGAGCTCCGAGGTCGCTGTGGTCAATAAGACGCTCCAAAGAGGGATTGTTGATGATGGGATGTCGCTCGGTGTGACAGCCAGTTGTTTTGTGATGCACTTTTGGTTTGACCAGTATTATTATCAGAGTGTAGAAATGTCAGCAACACGAATCGCAGTCACGATTCTCCCTCCAGATCTGAGTTCCCGAGCGGTGTGTTAGTCCCGGAACTCTTTTGTTTTCCTTTGACTCGTTCATCATTCCCTCCATGCTGTGGTTCTTCTTCTTGTGTTTTGGAGGAGGGATGAGTTTGCTAAATCAGGTCATGTGAGCCGGAGCCTGTGTGCATTTGGAATGAACAAACGAACCTGCACCCTGACGGGCAGACTTAGACCCAATTAGCAACATCTGTCCACTCAGTCTGGTGGAACGCATGCCTTCTTATGCAAATTTTTATACAAGATTTGTCAAACCTTTTTAATATGCATTTGCTTTTGTTTTTTAAGTTTTTATGTGAAACTCAAGTCACCTTTTTATTCTTTGAACATTCTGGCACCCTGATGCCAAGCGTGTGCGGTGTAGGTGTTAAACAGTGCGGTAGCCATCGGGAAACATTTCTTCCTGACATCATGTTTTACGGACGGAGCTGCGATGGTTTTGGCTCTTTAGTTTAGATTTTAGTTTGAACTTGGCTAATGCACCATGCTGAATGTTAGGATCCCAGCAGGGCTGTGGGGCGGGGGGGCACAATCAAGTCTTAACGTCTCAGTTGTGTCATTGTTGAGAAAAGTCCTCAGTTTCTACTTAGTGAAGCTCTCAAAGTGAAATTATCCAAAGAACACTGCAGTTGTGCATTTGTGTTTGGAAGCCTTCGTGTAGTTGGTGCATATCATCTGGAAACTAATTGTTGCATCAGCATCGTGTGCATTCACCAAGCTGGAGGAGGACCGCGGCCCAGAGCGGCTCAGTTTGTATTCCAGGAAGTCTTTTATGCATTCAGGATGTTCGTCCCTCCGCACTGAAGTGCTTCAGTCCAACTCGAGTCGCTTCGGTTTTTACTTTAAAACGATCAAGTCATGATTGTGGCCTTCTAGTATTTTGTCGATACATGACATCAACCCGTTGTTACCGCTCACCATCCATCCTGTCCGGACCCAACTGTACACCTGAAGCTTCTTACCTCATCCACAGCTAATTCCATTGGGGGTGTGTTGAGTGCAAAATAAAAGAAAACAAGAAAAAAAGAGAATTAAAAAATAAAAGAAGTCTTTTTTTATCTTCCATTTGGTGAGATGCATTGTAGCGATATGAATAAAGAAAAAGTTCACCTGGTGTGCTGAATAATGTGTAAATTGGTAATTACACAATCTGAATATTTGTATAATTGTTTGTATTTTTTCATAATGATTTTGGAAAGGAATGTGTTTATTTTTTTGACTTCTGTTCCAGATGTGTCTTCTGTTGGCCTGACATTGTGACTGGTCTGGTGGGATTCTTACCTCTGTATTGAGCCTCTTCTGTGATGAATTCTTTGTATGCAGTGTTTAGGAAATACTGTAGGGAACATGGGGAGGAGTTGATATTAGGAGCATTTGATCAATTTGTATTTATTTATTTTATCATTTTGTTAATAAATTGTGAAAAGCAGCGTTTCTCATCTGTTCACTTTGTTTTTATTACTCATGAACACTGTGAGTGAAGCGTTGTGTAGGTGAGACCTGGCTGGAGATCAGCTGATGGTCACACTGGTGGAGGAACCACTGGTGGAGGAACCGGGCTGCACGGCTCACAGGAACCTCCTTTATTCTCTAGAACCATCAGAACATTCAGACCACCAGGCAGGAGAATGTGCTTCAGAGCATTCCAACTGAACTTTATGGGAACGTTCCACGAAGGTTTCCTGGAGGGCCCGGGGACGTTCTCCGGACCCGCAGTGGACCAGCACATTGTTACTAAGGGTTCTTAACGTTCCGTGGACGTGGTCTTTCTACCATTTGGTGAGTGTTTGCAGAAGGTTCTTTAAAGGTTCTGTTGTCAGAAACCTGGAACGAGCCGTCAGGGAACGTTCCCCAAAGGTTCTCTAAGGTTTTTCTGTGCAACCTTCAGAAAAAACATAGTATTTTTTACCTTCACATTTACCTGAAGGGTTCAGTTACTTTACAAATAAAGACTGTGCACACAAACACTGAGTTTATAGAACATGATGTGATAAAACGCGGGGCCGAGCAGCGGGACCAGGACCGACCCGATCCGACCCGCAGACGAGAGGATTCGGCCTCGACACACGGCCGAGCTGCGCTCTGGTTACACGTTAATATACGTAGATTAATATTTTCAACATGTTATATTTAATCATATTATTGATGTTGGTCAAACTGAAAGTCAATGGAACTATCGTAACCTTGACTGATCTAATACATATATAATCAGTGACTCTGTCGCAGGCATTGAGCAGAGTGGCGCAGCGGAAGCGTGCTGGGCCCATAACCCAGAGGTCGATGGATCGAAACCATCCTCTGCTAAGTCTTTTCTAAGTTCTGAAGAATCGGTCCATTATTTATTATTTCTCTGCTCTGTTCTAAAGAACACTTCTCTCATAAAACTAACAGCAGTTAGTTGATTAGCACTAACAGTCATTAAAAAGCCTGTTTTTCATCTAATAACGCTGCTTCTACTAAACATGTACAGAGCCGAGGTTCCGTCCGGTGCTGCTCACTGGACCCTACAACAGAAACTATGGTACAGTAATGAAGAGAGGCGACAGAGTCGACAACACCCACATGAAGCACCAGAGAAGAGCATGTTGAGCCCTCACAGCCTGAGACATATTAAACATATATACACACATATACACACATATACATGTGTATATATGTGTGTGTATGTGTGTATATGTGTATGTGTGTATATGTGTATGTGTGTATATGTAAGAGTGTTTATGCTCACAGCAAACTAAGTTGTTCTGGTGTTAATAAAACCTGAAACATAGTAAAAGTGACCGGTGATGTTTCTGGTTGTTGGACTCAGTCAGCCAGGTGTCTTAAAGATATGATGTCTTTTTAAATCTGCATCAGGCAAATATGTTATTTTTACTCGTTTGCTATTTGTTCCATAACTGTAGTTACTAGTTACTTTACAGATTACATTCTGCATCAGTGCCAACGATGCACATTTCAAATGAACATCTTTAGATTTAAAAAGAAAACTGTGATCATCAGAAAGCAAAAACATCTTTCATCGACTTTTACTTTTGATACTTATGTGATATTTTAACACGATTTCAATTCCAATTCTAGCATCTATCTTCTTCTATCTGTGAATACTCTGTGCACAGTAACGTCCCGGATGCCTGTATGTCTCTAATATAACAATATAATGAGTATAATGTGTCTGTGGACAGAACCAGTCAGAACCAGCAGGTTCTAATTCTCAGTGTGAACTTTAATTCGAGCGGACTCGCTCTCTTTCTTCCTGCATGTCATTTCCTGTGGTAAAGATGGTGGTCCAGGCTCGAGGAGGCGACTGAGTCGCTGCAAAAATTAACGGGAAACTTTGGGTCGGCGGTTCGCCGCGGAGCCAGCGGCCGGGGGTCGGTGCTCGGCGGCCCGGGGGGCTGGACGGTCCGGCTGCACCCGGGAGAGAGGGTCCGTGTCCCCGCCGCGTCTCTGCACAAGGTGGGTCTGTCAGTCGCCACTGTGGCCACGAAAATGGCTCCCGAAAGCAGCAGGCAGTTTGCCAGCTGTCTGCAGAACCGAGCACAGAAATCATGGCGCAGATTAAAACTCAGCCGCCGATTCGACTCGAACCCGCGAAATTCCCGGATTAACTGACGACACGGACACTAGAAGTTACAGACAACTTTAGTTGGTCTGTGGTCCAGACAGTCTCAGTACTCTGATGGACCGGAACCCGGTCAGGCCTGCAGGGTCACACATCCTCAGATTATTGATCACAGCTGATCAATCAGTTCCAATCATCTCACACTGCTGCTCCAATAAACCTCCAGATTCTCCCTGTGTGAGTGTTTCTCACTCATTTCAGTCCATAAAAGAAGAAAACTTGGTGCTGATAGAAGAACTATTGATCACAGTCGATGTCAAATTAATTATCAGTGGAAAGTCTCATAAAGACGTTTATGTGTTCTAAACGTGCATTAATTCAACATGAACAGAACTGCAGAACCTAACAGAACCTCACAGAGCCGCAGCGACTCGTCACTGACACCAGCACTTTACTTTAAATACTTTTTATCCCTTTAAATAATCAATATTTACTTCTACCAGAGTGTTTTACAGTATAAGTACTTTTACTGTGATTACTCCAAGTCATCAGGTCCGTCTGAGAATAAAGATGAAACATAAATCACAACTGGAGGGGAGTTCACAGTTTACTATCAAACTGTTTTAATCAATACTGATCAATACTGATCAACACCTGCAGTAACAGATTGTGTGTCGTCCTGCAGTAACAGACTGTGTGTCGTCGTCCTGCAGTAACAGACTGTGTGTGTCGTCCTGCAGTAACAGACTGTGTGTGTGTTGTCCTGCAGTAACAGACTGTGTGTCGTCCTGCAGTAACAGACTGTGTGTCGTCGTCCTGCAGTAACAGACTGTGTGTTGTCCTGCAGTAACAGACTGTGTGTCGTCCTGCAGTAACAGACTGTGTGTCGTCGTCCTGCAGTAACAGACTGTGTGTGTGTCGTCCTGCAGTAACAGACTGTGTGTCGTCCTGCAGTAACAGACTGTGTGTCGTCCTGCAGTAACAGACTGTGTGTCGTCCTGCAGTAACAGACTGTGTGTGTCGTCCTGCAGTAACAGACTGTGTGTCGTCCTGAAGTAACAGACTGTGTGTTGTTGTCCTGCAGTAACAGACTGTGTGTGTCGTCCTGCAGTAACAGACTGTGTGTCGTCCTGCAGTAACAGACTGTGTGTGTCGTCCTGCAGTAACGACTGTGTGTTGTTGTCCTGCAGTAACAGACTGTGTGTCGTCGTTCAGTAACAGACTGTGTGTCGTCCTGCAGTAACAGACTGTGTGTTGTCGTCCTGCAGTAACAGACTGTGTGTTGTTGTCCTGCAGTAACAGACTGTGTGTCGTCCTGCAGTAACAGACTGTGTGTTGTTGTCCTGCAGTAACAGACTGTGTGTTGTTGTCCTGCAGTAACAGATTGTGTGTCATCCTGCAGTAACAGACTGTGTGTCGTCTTGCAGTAACAGACTGTGTGTCGTCCTGCAGTAACAGACTGTGTGTTGTCTTGCAGTAACAGACTGTGTGTCGTCCTGCAGTAACAGACTGTGTGTCGTCCTGCAGTAACAGATTGTGTGTCGTCCTGCAGTAACAGACTGTGTGTGTCGTCCAGTAACAGACTGTGTGTTGTCGTCCTGCAGTAACAGACTGTGTGTCGTCGTCCAGTAACAGACTGTGTGTCGTCCTGCAGTAACAGACTGTGTGTCGTCGTCCTGCAGTAACAGACTGTGTGTCGTCCTGCAGTAACAGACTGTGTGTCGTCCTGAAGTAACAGACTGTGTGTCGTCCTGCAGTAACAGACTGTGTGTCGTCCTGAAGTAACAGACTGTGTGTTGTTGTCCTGCAGTAACAGACTGTGTGTCGTCCTGCAGTAACAGACTGTGTGTCGTCCTGCAGTAACAGACTGTGTGTCGTCCTGAAGTAACAGTCTGTGTGTTGTTGTCCTGCAGTAACAGACTGTGTGTCGTCCTGCAGTAACAGACTGTGTGTTGTCGTCCTGCAGTAACAGACTGTGTGTTGTTGTCCTGCAGTAACAGACTGTGTGTCGTCCTGCAGTAACAGACTGTGTGTTGTTGTCCTGCAGTAACAGACTGTGTGTCGTCCTGCAGTAACAGACTGTGTGTCGTCCTGAAGTAACAGACTGTGTGTCGTCCTGCAGTAACAGACTGTGTGTCGTCCTGAAGTAACAGACTGTGTGTTGTTGTCCTGCAGTAACAGACTGTGTGTCGTCCTGCAGTAACAGACTGTGTGTCGTCCTGCAGTAACAGACTGTGTGTCGTCCTGAAGTAACAGTCTGTGTGTTGTTGTCCTGCAGTAACAGACTGTGTGTCGTCCTGCAGTAACAGACTGTGTGTGTCGTCCTGCAGTAACAGACTGTGTGTTGTTGTCCTGCAGTAACAGACTGTGTGTCGTCCTGCAGTAACAGACTGTGTGTTGTTGTCCTGCAGTAACAGACTGTGTGTTGTCGTCCTGCAGTAACAGACTGTGTGTTGTTGTCCTGCAGTAACAGACTGTGTGTCGTCCTGCAGTAACAGACTGTGTGTCGTCTTGCAGTAACAGACTGTGTGTGTCGTCCTGCAGTAACAGACTGTGTGTTGTTGTCCTGCAGTAACAGACTGTGTGTCGTCTTGCAGTAACAGACTGTGTGTCGTCCTGCAGTAACAGACTGTGTGTCGTCTTGCAGTAACAGACTGTGTGTCGTCCTGCAGTAACAGACTGTGTGTCGTCCTGCAGTAACAGATTGTGTGTCGTCCTGCAGTAACAGACTGTGTGTGTCGTCCAGTAACAGACTGTGTGTTGTCGTCCTGCAGTAACAGACTGTGTGTCGTCGTCCAGTAACAGACTGTGTGTTGTCGTCCTGCAGTAACAGACTGTGTGTTGTTGTCCTGCAGTAACAGACTGTGTGTCGTCCTGCAGTAACAGACTGTGTGTCGTCTTGCAGTAACAGACTGTGTGTGTCGTCCTGCAGTAACAGACTGTGTGTTGTTGTCCTGCAGTAACAGACTGTGTGTCGTCTTGCAGTAACAGACTGTGTGTCGTCCTGCAGTAACAGACTGTGTGTCGTCTTGCAGTAACAGACTGTGTGTCGTCCTGCAGTAACAGACTGTGTGTTGTTGTCCTGCTGTAACAGACTGTGTGTTGTTGTCCTGCAGTAACAGACTGTGTGTCTTCCTGCAGTAACAGACTGTGTGTCTTCCTGCAGTAACAGATTGTGTGTCGTCCTGCAGTAACAGACTGTGTGTGTCGTCCTGCAGTAACAGACTGTGTGTCGTCGTCCAGTAACAGACTGTGTGTTGTCGTCCTGCAGTAACAGACTGTGTGTTGTCGTCCTGCAGTAACAGACTGTGTGTGTCGTCCTGCAGTAACAGACTGTGTGTTGTCGTCCTGCAGTAACAGACTGTGTGTCGTCGTCCTGCAGTAACAGACTGTGTGTCGTCGTTCAGTAACAGACTGTGTGTCGTCCTGCAGTAACAGACTGTGTGTTGTCGTCCTGCAGTAACAGACTGTGTGTTGTCGTCCTGCAGTAACAGACTGTGTGTTGTCGTCCAGTAACAGACTGTGTGTCGTCCTGCAGTAACAGACTGTGTGTCGTCCTGCAGTAACAGACTGTGTGTTGTCGTCCTGCAGTAACAGACTGTGTGTCGTCCTGCAGTAACAGATTGTGTGTCGTCCTGCAGTAACAGACTGTGTGTCGTCCTGCAGTAACAGATTGTGTGTCGTCCTGCAGTAACAGACTGGTTGTCGTCCTGCAGTAACAGACTGTGTGTCGTCCTGCAGTAACAGATTGTGTGTCGTCCTGCAGTAACAGACTGGTTTTCGTCCTGCAGTAACAGACTGTGTGTCGTCGTCCAGTAACAGACTGTGTCGTCCTGCAGTAATAGACTGTGTGTGTCGTCCTGCAGTAACAGACTGTGTGTCGTCCTTCAGTAACAGATTGTGTGTCGTCCTGCAGTAACAGACTGTGTGTCGTCCTGCAGTAACAGACTGTGTGTCGTCCTGCAGTAACAGACTGTGTGTGTCGTCCTGCAGAGGTTGTGAAGTGAACATGGTTCCAACATGAGCGAGCAGTCGTTGGACCTCTGGTGTAAGTTGTTCTTCACTTCTTCTCTGAGTGCCATGCTAACAGTGATGTTTGGAGCTAAGTGCTAACATTTGAATGCTAACATGCTGATGTTAATGTTCACAGTCCTTCTTCAGTGTGTGCATGCTAACATTAGCTAATTAGCAGTTATCTCAACAAGGCAGCTCAGACATTGCAGAATCCTGGACTGTGATGCTGACTCTGTAAACATCTGATATTTGTCCTCCAGTCTGTGAGGAGTGTCAGGACTATTTCCAGGAGTGTCCTACCCACGGGCCCCCGCTCTTCATCCCTGATACACCTGCGGCCCCCGGCTTGGCCAACAGGGCGGCGCTCACTGTCCCGTCAGGCCTGGAGGTCTTCACGGAGGGAGACGAGGTGGATGTTCGCTGTGTGGATCCAAACATCCCCAAGGGGGCGCTGTTCGGACCGTACGAGGGAGAGCTGGTGTCCAAGGACAAATCCTCCGGCTTCTTTTCCTGGATAGTAAGTTCAGCCAGTAAAGAACCAGTCCAGACCAGTTCCAGTCATATTTACTCAGCTGAATCTGAGCAGGTCCTGTGGTGAACCAGTAATCTGTTTGTCCGTTCTAGATTGTTGACTTCAACAACACGTATCAATCCATCGATGGCAGCGATGAGACCAAAGCCAACTGGATGAGGTAATGCTTTCCATCAAACTGTGCACAGACCTTGTAGAGTCGCAGTTGGTGCCGATCAGAACTTCTGGAGGGACAAACACCCAGAGTCTCATCAGATTCTGCTCTGATCGATTGATGTTTGTGACCTGCAGGTTTGTCCGGACCTCGTCTGAGGAGAGCGACAGGAACCTGACGGCGTTTCAGCATCATAGAAGCATCTACTTCAGAGTGTGTCGCACGCTGGCAGCAGGAGAGAAACTGAGGGTGTGGTACAGCGACGACTACATCCGACAGCTTCACTGCGTCTCTCAGCGGAGCATCGACCACAACCTGGACCCAGGTGAGCTGTTGGTTTGCTGAGCGTGGGGTGGATGAGTGAGAGGTTCTACTGACAGAGACTAACTGATTTAAATGAAACAAAAGCAGAAAAATTTAGTAAGTCATATATTTTAACTTGTGTGATAGGGATTGTGTGATATATATTCACAGTAAAAATCTGTCAACATTTGAATCAGCCAGTGATGAAATAAACCAAAGTACTCAAGTTCTGTTCTGTATTTTACTTTTGTGCTGCTTTATTCTTTCTCTACTACTACTGTTAGTTTCACCTCCGCTGGGTTTGCAACTGTAACTCAGATAGAACACGACAGTAATGGAAAAAGTATTCAAAATATTTACTTACGTGTAAAATGTACTTAGTTACTTTCCGTCACTGGTTCAGGTTGAGACAGCAGATCTCCAGCAGGCGGCGCTGCTGTCACACTGTGTGTCAGTAAACCATCCTGTTCACCTCCTGTTCTCCAGTAAAAGTTCGAATACTGCACTGTGAAAATACTCAGTTCAAGTTAAAGTCAAAAAGGTAAAAGTCTGTACAGCTGAAATAAAAAGCACAATGTATTTGAAGTATTAAAAGTTCTCTGCAGAAGAATGTGACTGTGACACTGTATAATAATTCCATCATCAGATTAATTATTATTATTAAATTACATTTACCAGCGAGAGAAGCGGCTCCTCCAGATGTTAGCGTAGCTGCATTAGCATCAGTTCTGCTCCATGTGCTAACGTGTGTTTGTCAGTCTCACAGCAGCTAAAACAAACTGTGTCGTTGCAGGTGCTGGGAAGCCGACGGTCCTGCCCAACGCTCAGAAGGACTTGAAGTCTCCGTGTCTGCAGTCAGCTCTGCAGGGCAAACCCAGCGACGAGCCCGACGGCCAGCCTCCCGCCAAGAGGAAGAAGATCGACCTCATCTTCAAAGACGTCCTGGAGGCATCGCTAGAGGACTCCAGCAAGTCCAGGTCCCAGTGCTCCCTCCCCAGTGAGTGTAAATTAGCGGCGCTCAGGTCGGGCTTAAATTCCTCTGAAAGCAGCTTTAACGTTCCCAACCTGAAGGTGGAGGAGAAAGAGGAGGAGGACGAGACCAGCGAGGCGCCCTCCACCTCCTTCTGCCCCAACTGTGTCAAACTGAAGAGGAGGATCCTGGAGCTGGAGGAGGAGCTGTCCCGTCTCAGAGGAGAGCAGGGCGGCGCCGCTGGTCCGCAAATGTCTCAGCAGACCCAAGTCGACCGGGCCCCACCCCACCCTGAGCAGGGCCCCATCGAAGATTTCCACGGTATGTTCCGAAAAACTGTGGTCGGACCCAAAGTTCATACCGAGAGCTTCATTTCTGTTTCTTCTGTTGCAGCATTTCATTACATCATCCTCAGTTTTCTTTATTTCGTGGAGCTGTTTCATCTTCAGATCGTCACGTAACAAACCTGTACGTTGATTTAAATCTGGTTTACAGACATAAGAGCTAAATGCTATCATCAACATGCTAACACGCTCACTGTGACAATGCAAACACGCCATGTTCACCATCTTAGTTTTGTGTGTTAGCATGCTAACATAAGACTGTTCTGGTCCTGCAGGTATTCATTAGTGTTAGTCAGTACAGACCTTCATGATGGACCTTCAGGAGTTTTGAAGATGCTTTTTTGAACAGATATTATTTTAAATGACTTCTTGAATCTTCGCAGGGATGGAGCCTCTGACTCCCACTCAGGTGGTTCTGGATGAAGACGACCAGGATGTGGACTCGGCTGATGAGTCGATCGCTGCAGATCTTGTGATTTCTCCAGAAGACCCGTCGAAGCTTTCCTCAGCAGGAGGCCGACGGATTCGCCGCTTCAAGCAGGAGTGGCTGAAAAAGTTCTGGTTTCTTCGCTACTCGCCAACCCTCAACGAGATGTGGTGCCACGTCTGCCGCCAGTACACCGTCCAGTCGTCTCGAACCTCTGCCTTCATCATCGGCTCCAAGCAGTTTAAGATCCACACCATCAAGCTCCACAGCCAGAGCAACCTCCATAAGAAGTGTCTGCAGCTGTACAAGCTGCGCATGCATCCAGAAAAGACCGAGGAGATGTGCAAGAACATGATGCTGCTGTTCAACGCAGCGTACCACCTGGCCCTGGAGGGACGGCCCTTCTCAGACTTCCGTCCTCTGGCGGAGCTTCTGAAGAGGTGTGAGCTCAAAGTGGTGGACCAGTACATGAATGAAGGAGACTGTCAGATCCTCATCCACCACATCGCCCGTGCTGTCAAAGAAGACCTGGCTGAGAAGATGCGCCTGTCTCCCTTCCTCAGTGTCATATTGGATGCCCAAAACGATGACCTGTTCTCGGACATGGTGGCGGTCTACGTCCAGTTCATTACCAATGAAGGCTCTCCAAACACAGAGTTCCTGTCCTTGCAGAGACTGAGCATGGCCAGTGTGGATGGATACCTCCAGGCGGTGGATCGTGCCTTCAATGTCCTGGGCCTCAGGTTTCAGGACTTGCTGGTGGTTGGTCTGGGAGTAGATGGCACTAACATCTCTTCAGGAATGAGAGCTAACCTGTACATAGCCGTACAAAAGACATACCCATGGATCCTCTGCTTTCCCATCATGATCCATCGGCCTCATCTGGAGGTGCTGGATGCCATCAGTGGGAAGGAGCTGTCCTGCCTGGAGGATCTGGAAAACAACCTCAAGCAGCTGCTCAGTTTCTACCGCTACTCCCCTCGCATGATGGCCGAGCTGCGGTCCACTGCTCCGACACTGTCAGAGGAGACCGAGTTCCTCGGAGACATCAGAGCCATTCGATGGATCATAGGAGAACCAAATGTCCTGAACGCACTCATCAAAGATTACCTGGAGGTTGTTACTCATCTTAAGGAGATCAGCAGCCAGACACAGAGAGCGGATGCTGCCGCCATCGCCCTCACCCTCCTCCAGTTCCTCATGGACTATCAGTCCGTAAAACTCATCTACTTCCTCCTCGACATCATAGCTGTTCTCTCACGATTAGCCTTCACTTTCCAGGGAGAGTACCTGCTGGTGTCACAAGTGGAAGCCAAGATAGAAGAGGCCATTCTGGAGATCGGCCAGTTGGTGGACTCCCCCGGAGAGTATCTGCAGGAGTTCGAAGAAAGTTTCCGAGAAAGTTTCAATGGCGTAGCGCTGAAGAATCTGCGTGTTGCAGAGTCCAAGTTTCAATCTATCCGAGAAAAAATCTGCAACAGGAGCCAGGGCATCCTGTCTCAGAGGCTGGACATGCAGAGCCGCTCATTTGCCAAAGCCTGCAAGGTCCTAGACCTGTCCACCTGGCCGGACAACCGCGAGGACCTACAAGTTTATGGAGAGGAAGAAATCCAGATTATATTCAGCCATTTGGAGTCCATCCCCTCTGGGGGTCAGGAGGGCTCCCAGGCCAGGACGGAGGCCAGGGGCAGTCTGGTGGTTGAGTGGAAGGATCTGAAAGCAGACTTCTACAGTATGAATGGTTTTAAAGAGGTCATTAGTCACATCTGCAGGTACAGGCAGCGTTTTCCTCTGCTGAACCGGATCGTGCAGGTTGTCCGGGTCCAGCCCACCTCCACGACCTGCTGTGATAAAGGCAGAAGTTCTCTACAGAAGATGTGCAAGAACAACCGTTCCCGGCTGACTCTGGAGCAGATGAACGACCTGCTGACCGTGGCGGTTAACGGACCGCCCATCTCCAGCTTTGATGGGAAGCGAGCTTTGGACAGCTGGTTCGAGGAGAAGTCGGGCAGCAGTTACTCTCTGTCAGCTGAGGTGTTGAACAGGATGTCGGCTGCTGATCCAAAGTCTGTCCTGCACAGTGTTGACGTCAACACAGAGTTCTACCCTGACATATAACAGAATGACACGTCAACGACACATTAACATGAACACAGCGAGGCAGAGCTGATCCTGAATACCAACCAGGGTACATTTACCCAAAGACACACTCCTCAGTCACCTTGGAAACAAAGTCTTTATGCTTTAAGAATATATGTCCTCATATTAAATCACACAAATGTCTCAACACGATTACAGATTTGTAGGATGCTGATCTTAAATACAGTTATTGTCATAATAACTTCAACACTATTGCAGACTGACTGCACAACATGAGCTTCAGATTTCCAACAGACCAGTCAGAGAAAATACAACAGCTGAAAGAAACTTTCATTATTAAGTTTCTGCCATTTCAAACAGCTCTCAGCCTGAATATTCCCATCTATCGAAGGTGTTTGATAAAGGGGGCGGACTACAGAGCAGGCCTGTCAGGCAAAGCCCTGGGATTCAGAGGCCCCTGAGCTTCACATGCAAAACAAACAACCACAAAGAGACACAAAACAACCACAAAGAGACGCAAAACAACCACAAAGAAATGCAAAACAACCACAAAGAGACGCAAAACAACCACAAAGAGATTCAAAACAACCACAAAGAAATGCAAAACAACCACAAAGAGACGCAAAACAACCACAAAGAGACACAAAACTACCACAAAGAGACGCAAAACAACCACAAAGAGACGCAAAACAACCACAAAGAGACGCAAAACAACCACAAAGAGACACAAAACTACCACAAAGAAATGCAAAACGACCACAAAGAGACAAAACGACCACAAAGAGACACAAAACTACCACAAAGAGACGCAAAACAACCACAAGGAGATTCAAAACGACCACAAAGAGACAAAACGACCACAAAGAGACGCAAAACAACCACAAATTGACAAAACAACCACAAAGAGACGCAAAACAACCACAGAGTAACCATAAACAACCGAGACGGTAAAATGACTAGAACAAGACGGAAACAAGTGAAGAGACTCAAGACGACCACAACAAGACGCAAAGACACCAACAGCAGCTACAAACTGTGTTCAGCTGAAATCCTCTCTGACTGGATTCTTTCATTGATGAACATTGTCTCACTGAGACCCTGCATATATATATATATATATATATATATATATATATAGTTGGTGTCAGAATAGTCGTCTTTGCTTCAGCTTTTTTGCCAATGAGATAATCAGCGTAGTGCCTGACAGTGAAGGAGCTGTGACAGTGAGGTGTGAAAGCTTTATATTTCCATTATAAATGCAGCTGCTTCACACTGTATATATTGTACATCTGTATATAATGTAAATGCTTTTGAGCCTGTTTTTAAGGAGAGTATTTTTCTCTTGAATGTGACGATTGTGCCATAATGATCGAATGCAAGAACTGAAAGAACACGGTGCTATCCTGCTACGCCGGAGCGTATTTTGCCATATTTGTTTAGATGTTTACTGCGAGTGATAAATCCGACGTATGCTATTTTTCACTGATGCATCAGCTTCATATTTGAGTGTTTCTAGCACGGTAACTTCAGTCTTGGCCAAAGCTCAGGCTTCAATAATTCAGATACGTTTTAAAACTGCATGATGATCGTAACGGTTTCTCTTAGTGCACATTTAAGTAGTTTTTATCATTATTACTGTTAAGATTCTTGTATTTAAGGCTGAAATAAATGTAAACTTGTGGCGGTAGTGAGCTGAATCATGCAGACCGCCACTGCTTTGTTTTATCCTTCTTACTACATTCTTTGTCAAATTTGCTTCGTGTATTTAACTTTAAAGAATTCTGATGGAGGGTTAAAACATCCGTGTGTTCACGTTGCGTTCATGTCATGTGATCTGTTACATTACAATAACATTATCTCTCAGTTTATAGACAGAATGAAAACCAGTGAAACTGTTCAATATCAACACTGACAGAAAAATATCAGCTCATTTTAAATCCTCTTCACTTTCTTTGTATCTGATACTAACAGTGAGAGAAGCTCAGCGGGACGTTTACATATAGTGAGATCATCATGAAACAAGTCAGAATCGTCTCATTCTGCTCACATGGCATGAACACAGGCAGACACAGAGAGGGGAGCTGCTTAACTTAGCTTAGCTTAGCTTAGCTTAGCTTAGCATGACGACTAGAGGAAGGGGGAATGAGCTAGCTTGACTTGCACCAAAGCTAAAAATATGCCACCGAACACCTTTAGAGATTTTTATAACATCTGTTTCTCTTCAGTCTGCACACAAGTGGATTTATTTACAGTTTGTGGCTTTACGGGATTTTAAAGTTTGACAGCAGAATAAATAATGTGCATTTCTGTAAATCACAGATACGCTGAAACTTTGTTTCTCATATGACATCACACATTTTGTCTCTAAAAACAGTAAAAATGTCTGTTTTTTTATGGAATAATCTGTTTATTTCACAGATTTTCTCAGTTTTGATGCGAGTGCTGTATGAATGCTGTAATTGTGTTTATTAAAGTTGCTGTTTGTGTTAAATAATGAGGCTTTGTGATGGCGTCTGACCCGACCTTCTGTTCCAAAGCATCATATTTGGACATGTTGGGAAAGAGACTCACACAGAGCAAAATAATAAGATAAACAAGATAAACATGAGTGAAATATTAAACAAAGTGTTGCTTCAGTCGTCACATGTGATGATTAACAGACATCTGGCAGATTTCACATCATAAACTAAGAACAGCACTTCTCTGCAGTTTTAAGCCTGATTATTTATGATAACATTATTGAACTGTTCATTGTTTTTATATGTGTACATATTAATTAATCATACAACAAAATCAATGAGATTGAATGTAAAATCAAAGCTAAACATTTACATCTTTTTACAGTGTGTGAGCTGATGATCATGTGACACATCGACACGTCTGCAGAAACGTTGACTGCCGTCCCTGAGTCCAGGCTTTATGCTAAGCTAAGCTAAGCTAACTGCCTCCATACCTCTTTAATGACCGTCTTGTTTCCTTCGTGTCTTCTGTGTGACGAGCTCTTTGGTTAGCGACAGATTAAACCTGCGTGCCTCCGTGTTCTGTATGCAGAAGAAGTTCTGATGTGAAGCGTGTCGTTCGTCTGCAGGTTTGTGGTTGATGTGAAGATGTGCAGCAATTAGAAAGACACGTTTCATTTCAGTCCAACATTATTGAGTTTTCGTACCGTTTGCTGTTTTAGTGGCCGCTCATGTTTGTACCGACGTTTGGCTGATTGTGATCTGACTCTAATCTGAAGTGGAGTCCAGATTCTGGATGAGCTCTGAGCTGTGAGCTCGTCTCCGCTGCAGCCGGATGTGATTTCATGTCACAGAAGAACCAAAACAACTTTTGATGTGACCTGATTTCTCTGTTCACTGTTTTCTCTTTCAGATGTTTTAAAAATACACTTTAAACTCATTTTGTCTCAAGTCGTTTTTTTCAGCTGTCTTGACTGAAAGCTGCTGTTAGCTGGACGCTTCACAACCCTTCAGTTTGTTAAATGAAGAATCACACAGTGTGTTGTGGTGCTGCTCTGTGCTCCACTCGTCTTCACATCACAGGCTGTAAATGATCCTCAGGGTTTCTGTGACGTTCTGGACAAAGTTCAACATGAGAACATTTAGCCCACAGAGTGTTCGAAAGATTTCACAACACCATCAGTGTGTTGGACGAGTTTTGACATGAACTTCATGAGAAAGTCCGGAGCTGGTGGAGGACGACCCAGATGTTTGTGCATCTGTTTTAAATCTTACATTTGTGTATTTCCCCAGAATGTTTCAACTTTAATCAGTGATGCTCTGGAACCATTAACACAATTACAAGACAAACCTCACGTTACAGAGATGCTGACAAACATTAATAATGAATATGTACAATAAGGGAGACGACACAGACTCCACGGGGCCAGTCGACGGGATGGACCTGGGATTGTTGCTGTCAGCAGCTGCTGTCTGCTGTCTGCTGGTGGATGTAAAGACAACTTTCACTGGATCACTGAAGAAAACTGATAGATGGAGATCAGGAGCTCTGCAGCTGTAAGAAGCCTCTGTGTGTTTTGAGTCATGGCTCTAAAATGTTGGACTTTTCCTTTAATAAAGAGCCTCTGTAGCGTCCAGGCTTCAGAGGAGCTCAGCAGGAGGTGAAGGCCGTCAGGATGCAGACGCTGGCTGGGTCAGAGGTCGGGTGTGAAGGATGTGTCGGTCTCCAGGAGACGGAGCAAGAAAAGATTCTCACCAGAGAACAAACAGTCTGCTGCCAAGTTTAACTGCCACTTGGACTCGAGTCTAAAGAAAAGGAAGGAAATCTGTCAACAAACAGAAGCTAAAGCAGGACAGGAAGGGATGTGACAGCCCATAATACTCTGAATATTTCATGTAAGAGGCGCCAAACTGAGCTGCTCAGCAGTGATGTGCTGCTGCTCAGTGTGTCAGAAAGTGAATGGACGCCGGCTGAAACTGTGAAGTCTTTGTCTGCTAACGAGTCCGAATCCAGCGACCTTTGTCCTCCAACGCCTGCTCGTCTGTCCCCGAGTCTGCAGCTGCTCCAGGCTGACATCACCTACAGTCACACTGTACTCCACAAACAGGACGGGAAGACAGGAGGAGGACGAGGGGAAGACAGGAGGAGGACGAGGGAGGACGAGGGGAGGACGAGGGGAAGACAGGAGGGAGGACAAGGGGGAGACAGGAGGAGGAGGAGGGGAAGACAGGAGGAGGACGAGGGAAGACAGGAGGAGGACGAGGGAGGACGAGGGGAAGACAGGAGGGAGGACGAGGGGGAGAC